>JAAWXA010000004.1:8869333-8942284 GCA_038090715.1 Florisuga fusca | reverse complement strand
GGGGTCCCCGCAGTTTGTTGAGCGCCCCGGAGGGGCGGCCGCCCCCCCCCTCGGGCCCCCGGGCCACTGCCACAGAAACTCGGCGGGAGCGGGGGGCTCCGGGCCGGCAGGGAGAGCCCGGGGAAGGGGGTGGTAGGGGGAGATGAGGAAGGGAGAGGAAATGGGACCTCGCCATCTGCGAAGCGCGTCCTTCTTTTAAGAATAAATGAGTAAGAGTGCTACTACAGAATCCTGGAGCCGTAGTTTCTTGGAGGAGGTTTGTAGGCAGCCGGCCCCTGGTGCTGTCTGTCCTCTCCTCCGGTGCCGCTTGAAGGGGGGGGCTGCGCCGGAGGCAGGGGCGGCCTTTTGGGGAGCCGGGCTGAGGTGCCGGGTCCCTCCGTGGGGCTTGGAGCTCCCGGTCGGTGACTCGGTTTCGCCCCGGCTTCCCCTCAGGGTGCCCAAACTTCCCCTCAGCCCCTTTCCCCAAACGCGGGTTCCTCTGGGAAGCGGTTCAGGTTTTTTCCGGGGGTGATGAGAGGTTCGGGAGAGGAGGAATCACCTCGGGGGCAGGGAGGGGGCTGCTCGTGCCTTTTCCAGGTGGGAGGTGTTGAGTATCCCTGTGTGCCCGGTGCGTTTCGGCGTGAACACTGGGGAATCCTGTGCGTGGGATGCTGGGATAAGGTGGCGAGCCTTTCCCTCCTGGAGCTTGGGGTCTTCATCATGGGGGGAATGGATGGGAAGTGGCAGCTTCTGTTCCCAAACTTCTGGGGAGGGGAGCGCTTGTGTGGGTGTGTTAAGGTGAGCAGAAGTGGGGCCCTGATTTGAGAAGGATTCATCCTACACATGGGTCACTCGGTGGTCAACACACACATTTCAGCATTCGCATCCTTTGAGTGTGGGCCTTTTAGCATGGGCTGCTTCCTCTGAGCTTTCCTTTCAATCAACAGGAGACCCAAATGAATTAAGCAGTAATAAAAGTTGTTGTGAGGTTTGGAAAAAAACAAAAACGATAGAAAAATACAGCTGTATCTTTGGTCCAGTTCTCCAGCGGCGTATTACTGCTCACAGGTCGCAGCTGCTGAAGCAGAGCTATCGGTGCCCATGTGTTAATATGCACATACTGATGCTGGCACTGTCTCTGGTTTTAATTAAGAAATAAAAAAAAGAAAAAGAAAAGAATTAATTACTCAGCCAAAGGAAGCTGACAGAATTCCTATGGTTGCTACTTTGTTAAATTAATTCGCATCACCTAATTCCTTAATTTCTAAATGCTTATTAACTGGTTTGTTCCTTGGCTTAGTGAAGATCAGGCTTTTTTGAAGTTTCAAACACCCTTTTCAGTGCATGTTAAATACTTATTCCTGCTGCTTCTGCAGATCTGAAGGCTGAAACAAAGCAGCCAGCTGAATTATTGGCACCAAAAAGCTTTCTTTTTGCATGCATATTCTGAAACTCACTTTTTAGACTATGCATTCCCTATGTGAACTTTTGATACTAAATGAAACTGAAAGGCTGATGGCTTCTCCCGTGTATGTATCTTAGTAACTTTTGCTTAACCTGTACTTTTACTTCCATGGATTGATGTCAAATGAATCTTGGAATGGGGATGGAAGTGGGAAAGAGAGAAAGGAATGTTTTCAAGTGTCTTATATGAAGAAGTATATAAAACACTTTGTACACACTTACACACTTGGTCTTGCAACAGGGTGTGAAATGTATGTTTTATGACTGTATAGAATGTCTTGTCCTGAATGTAACAGTTGGGAAAGGGGGAGTGGAAAGAAGAAAATGTTTTTGGATATTTTGCTGATAGGTGATAACAGTGCAAAACTCCAAGGTTCGTCAACTTCTTTCCTTAGAAAGGTTGTTGGGTGATCAAGCCATGCCTGACGGGGTGACAGTGGTGCAGTCAGTCAGGAGAAGGGATTTATAGCACAAATTTCAGATTAAATACCTCAAAAAGAAGTCACAAAAAGGAAGTCTTTGTCGGCTGGCCATCCAGTCCGTCATGAATACAACGTTTTGTTTATGCCATTGCATAACTGCTGCCTTGGCATTGGGTGTGCTGAGGCTGATGTGATCATCTAACCAGGACTTGTGTGGAGTCCTGGCGCTTTATCCAGAACTTCCTGATCCAATAGGAAGGGTGCATTTGACTGATCCTAATTTGGACCGTTTGAATTGCCCTTGCTTGCATAAAACTTTTGTGTAGGACTTGCTCACTGTGGCTGAATATGATGTGGTTGTGGTGTTTTTTTTTCTTTCTGGAGGTGTTGAAAGCCCAATGTGGCCATTGATGTTCACTGGGCTTTTGGCTCCCTTAGTGTTTCTGGAAGTCAGGAACATTGTGTTCAATGCCAGTTTGGGATTGCATCAGCTGGAGGGGCATCAGTAATAACCTGGTCAGTGTTTTGTGCATCTTTTGTGAGAAAACCCACCCGTTGGTGTCTTACATCATGACCCACACTATCCCAAATGTAGTGTCTCATCTAGGAGGTGAGTAAGGGGCTGCTATTTTACAAAATGAATTAAAAATGCAAAAAGGTTTTCTTCCTAAAAGCTTGAAAAGCATGATACACTGTCATTTCTTGGGAGCAGCCCCTTCTCACAGTGTTACACCTTTTCTTCTTTGTATTCCCACAATCTATTGCTTTCATATAAAAAAAGTGGTTGTAGCAGACTGGATAAGTGTATTTATTATGTTTTGGTATTTATTTTTTTCATTAAAAAAATACTGAGGAGAACACTGTGCACAAACAGCGGGGTGAAATGATGCCCAACTTCATGGGGGTTTGTGTCCCCTCTCTCTGCAGCCCAGGGGGAGGAACTGCTGCCTTACAGATGGGGCATCACACTGTGCTGTTGCCATCCCCCTGTCCTTCACACCTTCTGCAGCACATCCAGCTCCCCCAGCAGCACTTTCTCCTGAATCCCTACAGTTCCTGCCTGCATCCCAGAGTGAACTGTGACTTTCCCTTAGGCAGTAACCTAAGGGGTTCCACCTTAGGGGCTTCTACCACCCATGGAAATGGTCCTTGCTTTTATATAATATGTGTCCAATGTAGGTTCAAATATTTCCAAAACCAGGCTTTCGTCTTATAAACATCTGGGGACAAATCCTAAAAGAGAATCAGTCCTCTTTCTTTCTGTTCAGCTATATGCTTTGTCCAGACGGGTGCTGAAATCTTTTGTGTGTCACAGAAATAGTAAAATCTCATCAGTATTGGTCATTAAGGATGGATGGATTTCAACTGGCAAGTGTTGTAGTCCATATTCTGGTAAATCCTGCACCTCTTAAATATGATTAGCCTTGTTCCTTAAAAAAAAATGTATATATATTAAGTTTATCTTCTCTTAAAACCTGGGAAATATAAAATTTTATACTGTTACCTTTCCACTATTTCCACAAAACCTGCTTAGGCTATTAATCAATCATAGAATCAGAATGGCTTGGGTTGGAAGGGACCTTAAAGATCATCTCATTTCAACTCTCCTGCCATGGGCAGGGGCACCAACCACTAGATCAGGTTGCTCAAGGCCCCATCCAACCTGTCCTTGAATACTTGAACACTTAAAAAGTACTTGATTTTGCCTTCTCACTGTAATCCTTCTTGGCTGAGAAGGAGGTGGAAGAGAAAATGTTGTGCATTTCAGATATTTCCCAGTATCCTAAACAATTTGTGGTTTCATCGTATTTATAGATTCTCCCTCTTGCTCTTGTTCTGAACAGTTGGCTCAGTAACATAGGAAATCTGCAAATCTGCTGTCCTGTTTACAAATTATGATATATATATATATATATGATAGATCTTTAAATACTATGTTTCAGAAAAACTTTCAGGATTAAAGATTACACCCCGGGGAGGGCTGATTTGTAGCAGCACTTGATAATCTGTATTTTTTAAAGTGTTTCTAGAATTTTGTGAGCTAATTGACATCTGCAGGCTACTTTCAGTGTTCAAAGGACTTTATTTTTCTCAAACCACGTATCTTTTTTTTTTTTTTTTGTAAGTTTTCTTCCATGTCTTGTAATTCTAGCAGTCGTCACATTGCAAGCATAATTTTTTTTATACAGTATTTTTTCTGTAGCCTTTGTTTTCCAAGATTAGTGTTATCTAATCACAGAATGGTTTGGGTTAGAAGGAACCTTTAAAGATCCTCTAGACCAACTTCCCTGCCATGCGCAGGGATAGCTTTTCACTTGCTCAAATCCCTGTCCAGCCTACAAGCCTTCAGCACTTGTAGGGAGGAAGTATCCACAGATAGGGCATCTGCAACTTTAATATTTAGTAGTGTCTAAAGTTGCTGCTCTAAAAAGTAAGTCAGAAGTTCATTTCATTATAAGGTTAAAATAAATTGAAAATTAACCCAGTGAAGCCCACTTGTGGTAGCCTTTTTATTCCTTGTGCAGCAGCATCTTGTCCTTCTTGAACGGGTACACATTCTTTGTGAGGGTTTTCTTTTCTGTGAGATACACAGCTGGTACAGCCAGACATAGACTCACTGCACATATTGTATTTCCACTGAAGGTATTTGGATATAAATCTTTCTACAAGTGCAACAGCATTGTATCCAGTGAAATTTCACTGAGGTAAAGTGTTTGCAGGGGGAGCTTATATTACCAAACTACCAAGCTTGTTACATTACCAAACTCCCCACAGTGGCTGTTCTCTTTGGAGCCCCTGGTTTTCTCTTCTTTTTTACCTCACCTTTGTTCATCCCAGCTGTGTGTGCCCTTCACCTGTCCTCAGAGACACATGCAGGTGGTCCCCATGCATGCCTCCCCAGCACCTCCCCAGGCTGCACCTCACTTTGTTCCTCCATGCAGCTCCTTGGGCTGTTCCTGCGGGGGCACCGAGAGCTTGCACAGAGCCATGGGAGCTGCCTTTCTGCAAATTGCTCAGGTCCACCTGCAAAAAATTGGAACCTTTCATGGCATCACAGTCTTGAAGTTGCAGAGGATGCATGTATTTGCTTTTTGTGTACTTTTAACAGGAGCTTTTTACCCCAGAGTGTGGGATTGAGGATTTGCCTCATCTTGCTTCTGGCCAGATTGGTTTGAGCCATCCAGGAAAATCAAAATCCTTTCTATTCTTCTGGCTGATTCCATAAAATGTGTTCGGGTACATGTGCCTCTGAATTTGAATTGTGGTGAGCAAATGTAAGAAAAGATAGCTTAGTCTCCATGTGGGACAGCAAAGGTGTTTGTATTAAAATAATAGGTCTCAGCCTGTGGGGCTCTGTACAGCTGCACAAGTGTGTGCTGGGAGGATTTTCAGGTCAATACCCACAACAGGCAAAGGACAAAACAGAGCCCTGGTGGCTCTGGTCCATCTGGTCTTGTCTGTAGCTGCTTCTAGGTTGAATGCAATGTAGCCTGTGGCCTGGAGGAAGCGAACTCAGCGGGACAGCACCAGGGGAGGAATCCACATCTTGTGTGGATCCTTTCTCAACTTTTCTTGCAGGTGTGAACCTCTGACAGCTGGGGTGCTGGGATGGCTCTCCTGGTCAGAATTCCCTGTCACCCTTCCCCTGTAAACGCAGTGTACAACATTGGAGGAGATTTCACCATTCAGTGTAACAAAAAGATAGCATAGTATCTACCACTTCGTCGTCAGCTGTCGGATACTTTCTGTTGCTGCCTTGTCTTGGTACTTTGGCAGTCGTCCTCTCCATAATTATTTGTCTCTTGGGTTTTAGGCTCAAAAGCTTGCATGTGGAGTTGTGGCTTGGGAAACATTCACAAGCAAGGCAGGGAACTGTGAGAATTTGCCACCTTTTGTTCTCCCGGTTTTTGGAGCAGTTTGAGTAGCAGCAATTTCAAAATGTGAATGGAGCTTATGTTTCATGAATAGGAAGATGTGCCTGATGCGGAACTCTTGAGGGGTACAAACCTCAGTGTGTTGCTGTGCATCAGTTCTGTATGTGTTTGGGTTGTTTTTGTTTTGTTCTGGTTTGGTTTTTTTGCCTGGGGGGAAGGAACGTTGAAAAGGACTGTGACTAAAAAATAGCTGGGACTTGGTCATAAAGAGGACTAGACTTCTTGGAGTATTGAATTGATTTCAATAATCCAATATAAGATACAGCGTTCATGATATTTTGTTTCTTTTAAAGTTTTATTAAAATCATAGAGTGATTGTGGCATATTTCAATCTCAAACTCTGTCTTTGTATACATTCCTTCAATGCCAGTGAAAATATGAGAATTGTCCTGGTGTAAACCACGTAAAAATTGAAGAGCTGGGTTGCACTGAAGGCAAACAAGCCAAAACTTGCTCCATTAAGTAAGGCAGCAGTTGGCTTGCCTTCCAGGTGCTGGTTTGTGGACTGTCAAGCAAAAAGGACACCTTGTAGGCAGCTGGTTGGGAGATCCAAAAAATATAGTATAAAATAGGAGTCCAGCCAGGGGAGGATTGCATTTTGAGTAGTGTGATGGTTGTCTTAATATTGAAAACATACATTTGGGCTTGTTTGGTGGTTATACTGAGCTGGAGCTGTGGAGCCTGCTGCTGATGGCAAACCAAGGAGGAATCTGATTCCCTTGTGCTGCCAGCAAGGCACAGCTAACTGGGACTTTCCAGTGTTTGTTTTCTGTTTGACCTTTTAGTCTACATTTTTGTCAGCTTGCTTGCTAGAAATTTCATGGAGGCTTTTCAGTTCCAATGCTGAGGGTGCATCAGTGAAGCTGCAGGGTGAAGGGGAGCATCGGCTGCCTGCACCCCTCATGAGCCTGCCTGGCAGGGAGAGCTGCTGCTCTTCCACTTTCTTCAAAAGAGATTACCCACCATTTTTAAAAAACTCTTTGGGTTTATGTGTGTTTTGCTTTCTGATGGGATGCAAGTGTTTTGCAGCATAAGAGAGTGCTTTTGTCAATTTAAGATGTCCTTTAAAAGCTGCTTAATTTCTGGATTGTGGGAACCTCCATCAGGATTTGACAGAATGAAGTGCTGAGCATGCCTCGTACCAACAGACACCATGCAAGTCTGAATTAGTGCAGAACTCTGGCTGGATCTTAAGTACTTTTTCCTAATTATTGATGGAAGTAATTTCCATTTTCTTGTTGGTTATGCTTTTGTGATTGGGATTTTTTTATGATTGCTGTTTGTGTGTAAGCTTGCGCCTTTGTTACCAGAACTGCATTGACATAAATGTCAAGCACTTTCTCAAACAAAAGTGTCAGATGAGTTGTTGTATTTGTTAGGCACACAGCTGAAAATAAGTTTACCACGTGGAACTTCCCTTGTGGAAAATCAAAAGCTCTTCTTGAATGGCTTAGGCATGTCTTAAAAAGCTGACTTGTGGGATTATTTAGAGCTGAGAATTTTTGGTGCAAGCACAGGGATCTGCTCCAGCACAGCTGTCAAGAGCCCACAACTTGCAAGGTGTGATAAACAGTAACACTTCATGCAGCATCTGCTTAGGCTTTGTGATGGGTACTGGTACAAAAGCCTTGAAATCTCTTGAAATATCTGACATATTTGTCGTGTCATGTCAGGGGAACGTAAAAGAATCTTAGTACATCATCTATTACTGCTTGTTTCCCAGCCAGTGAAGTTACTAGGTACTAAAGCTAATAACTGTTTCATTGAGCCAGATTTTTACATAAGCAAGGAATGCAGTGCAGAGGGGACTTCTGCTATGCGTGACTAATGTAGTCCTCCTTTGTAATTATTTCCCTTGTGCAGCGTGTACCTTCGCTCCATAGAAGTTTTTCCCATTCTGTGCTGAAATTAAAGTGCCAATTTCTCATTCTTGGTAACTGTTTGATGAAAATCCTCTTTTTCAGATAATGTCTGGAAACTTTAAGAAGTAAGGACATGGAATGAAAAATAGCTGTTTAAGTAGTTTTGAGTGTTATAGCCTGTAATTTTTAGTCCCTCCCTATAAATTGTTTCTAAGCAGTTTGAAAATACCTGGTTTCTCTTCTCAAACTTGAGCCATGAGAGCCATGTAATAGGTACTTAATCCTTAACTTCCTCCTGAAATTCTTTGAGGTTTTTCATCCCATCTGCCTGTCTGCTTGCAATGCCATGTTTGAGAAGTTGTTGTAATCTACCACACATTAAATTCCTGTTATTCCTCCCTGGAAATCTCAGGGAGGCAGAAAAGAACAAGGAAGGAGTAGAAAAACTCTTGAAAAAGCTAATTTAAAGTAGGCATGGCAGACTGGAGGTAAGTATTTGGGGAGTGGGTGGAACTGAAACACAACACGAATGAGGCAGCAGTGTGAGTCAAGACTCAAATGGTATTTTAACCTTAAACAGTCTGCAGATTTCATTAAAATGTTTCTCTTTTCCTGGAAAACTTTATTTCTGGATTTTCTTAAGTTTACCATGTCCATCGTCATGAAAACTACTGAATGTTTTCCCTGTTATGGTCAGCTCCCCAGTGCAACCCAGTATGTCTTAGGCCCTTCTCATCATCCTCACGGAGAGCCAGTGCCAGACCTCATGGTTGGACCTTGTCCTTCCTAAGCTGTTTTCTTCCAGGCTTTGTGGGCAGAGGTATGTGTGTGAATAGATGGTTTGCTGCCTCCCCTTGATCCTCTATTGAAGGCTTTCTCCTGAAAATGGTGGCCAGGAGCACTTGCCAGTTTCGCACATGTGGTGGGCTGTGGCACTATCCACTGATGCACTGGGCATGTGCAGGTGTGTTTTCCACAGACTATCTCTCTGTGTGATAGCTGCTAGCTTTTTTCTATCTCAAAGTAAACAATGTACATCTATTTGAGATAGAAAACAGAGGGGACATTGGGAAAAACAGCTTTAAAAAGAAAGCAACAGAAAGTCAGGAGGCACTCTATTAAAGCAGAATGCAGTGCTTTACTGGAAGGAAGTTGGAGGCTTGGCTGTTTCCACAGTGACAGAAGGGCACAGCACACATGGAATATTAAATGTTGTTGCCAAAACTAATGGGAATGTCCCAGCTGCTGGTGAAGCCTAATGTATAAATGTGTTAATTACTGCAAACTGAATCTTTCTTCTGTTTTTGTAAGAACGTAATAAAAAAATGCAGGAATATACCCATGTAGCTAAAGTCAGGGCTATTAACTTCTTCCCTGTACAAAATGTGTTTAGTTGATGAAACTGTTTTGTTTTGTGCTTTATTAGTTGGTCTTAGGTTTCAATGCTATTTTTTTTATTTAGAGGTACTTGGCAAACTGGGAAGTAAACTGGCTCTAGGATGGCAATCTACTTTCTGAATGTTCAGCTACCCTCTTAGACAGAGTTCTGTACAAATGCGTTAGAGAATTGGGAGTATTCCTTGTTTGGAATATGATTGAATTTAGCTGAGGGATGAGAATGTAAACAGTGCCTCAGTTTCTGCTAGAAACAAACAAAAATCCAAAAGAAATCCTACCAGCTTGGAAAGGTGGTATCTCTGGTATCTCTTTTCATTAGTTCTTCCTCTGACATGCTAAATGGGTCTCTGTGCAAGACTTCCAAGAAACGTCTTATGCAGACTTTGTAAGAAGATGCAGAAGGAGAGAAGCAATTATCACAGCCAAAATGTGAGTTCCCAAAGCATTCTTTCCTCTTTCCCATTTAATAAAGCAGGTTTATGGATTAAAAAAAAATGACATAATGTCTGCTTTAGTTCTCATCCACTGTAAACCTTCTTAAAATACGTGAACCTTAACCCTTTGTTTTTTAGGGAAGAGGGTGATAAATTTAGTAGGAGGGAAGCATGCCTTTTGCCTTCCATATGTGCTTGTGAGCGTGACTGCTCTGCCCACTTCCCACATGGTCAGTAGCCTGTCTTCTGTATGTGTGAAATATCCCTTATGTTAGGTCCTGTACTTTGTAAATAAAGTAAATGTTTTCTATTGCCTGACTCATAAAATATGTCAAGCTTTTCGTTGCATATGCTTCATCGCTCCAACACTTGTGCTTTGCATTTGCATCTGGTTATTAGATCTCTATGGAGAGACATTTCTTCTCCTTACCCAAGTTTAAGCACAGGAGAGAAACTGTACAACCACAGGATGGTTTGGGTTGGTAGGGGCGTTAAATAAAGGTCGAAGAATCAGAGAATGGTAGGGGTTGGAAGCATCCTCTGAAGATCATCTAGTCCACCCCCCTGCTGGGGCAGGATCACCTGGAGTAGATCAGACAGGAACACATCCAGATGGGTTTTGTATGTCTCCAGAGATGGAGAATCAACAGCCTCTCTGGGCAGCCTGTTCCAGTGCTGTTACCCTCAGAGTAAAGAAGCTTTTCCTTACATTTTAGTTGAACCTTCTGTGTTCCAGCCTGTGACCACTGAACCTTGTCCTGTCACTGCCATAGTCTGGTCCCATCTTCCTGACACATGCCTTTTAGATATTTATAAACACTTATGAGATACCTCCTCAGTCTTCACACCACACTAAACAGACCCGGCTCTCTCAGCATTTCCTCATATGGGAGGTGTTTCAGCCCTCTGATAATTTTTGTGGTCCCCCTCTGGACACACTCCAACAGGTCTTTATCTTCCCTGTGATGAGGACTCCAGAACTGGACACAGTACTAGGCAGACCAGAGGGGCAGAATCACCTCCCTCAGCCTGCTGGTCATGCTTTGTTTGATTCAGCCCAGGATATGGTTGGCTTTCTGGGATGTGAGTGTATATGCCTGGCTCATGTCCATCTTTTTATTCACCAGTACCCCTAAGTCCTTCTCCTGAGGGTTGTTGTTCTCTATCCACTTGTCTTGCCCAGCCTGTGTTCCTGTTTGGGGACCACCCTGTACCAGGTGCAGGACCTTACACTTAGCCTTGTTCGACTTGCATTTATTTGTCATTTTAACAGTATGTTCTTGTGTCAGGCTAAATCACTGCCATCGCAGCAGTATCCCAAAACGGAATTGATCCTGAGCTGCTCCGTGGAGTCCCAGAGACATTCATGCTTTTGCTCTTGGGCACTCAGATGACTTCCGCAGTCATGCTCTTTGGTGGCAGATACGGCTGGTGCTGTGACACTGAAAGCCTTCATGCTTGGCAGCTGCTCTGTGCTCCCCTTTGTCCTGAGGGGGACAGCTGGAAGAATACCCTAGTGACCGCCTGCATCCCAAGCCTCCCACAGCACTCAGGATGTACCATGCTGGTATTTCCTGCTAGGAGATACTGGCAATTAATTTAAAATACTTCCCTTGGGTCATCACGGCTTTTAAGCTTTTGCACTTATTATCTCAGAAACTGCCTTTCTTCCTTGAGTGTGACCTGCCAAGACAGCTGTGTTTCTTTTAAGCACTGAAGTTAATGATGCAAAACATGAAGCTTGGGAGGAGGACAGCAGGATTACAGCCCTTAGCTGCGTGACCACTTCCAGTGTCCCTTGTGTGGGAAACCAGCATGATCGGGGACTTCTGTGGCTGCAGGGCAAAGTGTAAGGCATGGCTTGGGCATCTGTGATCCTTTCTGCAAGGAGTCTTAGAGGATGGTGCTCCTATGGCCTTTCTGGGCTTAAACAAGGGCAGCTTTTTTTCTGTTGTTTTGTGTTTTAAACTTGTGTCTGCTTTTCTTGTTTATTTGTTTTGTGGCTGTTCATGGAATGCAATGGGTGCAGTAGAAAAGACTTTTTTGCAGGTGTAGGAGTAATATGGCATAAAAGGGTCCTTGTGTTTGTGTGTACTGCTGACATACACTTTGTGTATGATAAACCCAAATGGATTTGCATTTGCCCCCGTATTCACTTGGGCATAAATTGAGTGTCAGGTAGTGCTCTAACTGGGCTATATAGCTTCTTTCCTATAGGGGATCACAAACTGTTCACATGACCTTAAATTGGCTGTTAACTCACTCTCTCTGACAGGAGCAGGCAGACTTTCTCACTTCCAGCTTTGGTTTGGTGCTCCCTGTCCTGCTGTCTCTTTTCATGAGACTGTGTGTGGTGCTTACCTGTAGCCTGTGTGGTAAGAGTTTGCGACAGGGAACACCTTCCCAAAAACCAATGCTGGCAGCTGTGTCCCTGTGGAGGGATGTGAAAGAGGCAGGGCAGCAGTGTCAGCAAGCTTCAGCACCATCTTTTGTTTCCCTCATAGCTATGGTTGAGGGAATTCCTGGATGTGAGACCAGGAATGTATGCAGTGGAGGTGATTTAAGGAAATGTACAGCGCTGCGCACTAATGAATTCAGGTCATGATGCTCATAGGACAAGCACAGAAGCTTCCTGCCTCCCAAGTAGTTGCTGTGCTTCTGATGTGAAACCCTGTCAAGAAAAAAACTGCACAGTAATTAAAATGAACTGCTTTAGAGGAGTCTGTTTTGAATTAAGGCATGATTATTAACTCTGGCAGTATTGAGCTTTGCTAAATCTCTCCCTTTCCTTCCATGCCCTTCATTCTTCTGCCACTCCATCAGCTCAGTAGCTTGTGCTTAGTAGTGTCTGTTTAGAGTGGATCCTTCATCTCTGTAGTGGAAACAAGGGCTTGGCTAACACATACCACAAGCCTTGGTAGGACTCTGTCAGGGATGTAGTGCCCACTGCAGAGCTTGCTGGTGGCTGGCAGGGTCTCCAGAAAGCCAGGACTATGGGAGCAGAAAATGGGTTTTAAATCAGCCTTTCCTCTGTCTCTTTAAGACCTTCTCTTTTACTACAGGTGACTGTAGAAGCAGGTCTTCTAGAAGACCTGTAGAAGGTGCTGGGCCTCTCCACAGAGAGATCCTTGTGTCACAGGCTGCTTTTGGAGAAATACTCCTCAGAGAGTATTCCTCCTTTCTCAGCCCATGCACCACCAAAAGAACAGCCCTGAGACATTTAACAGAATCTGAGAGAGGTGGAGAAGGGTTTGCAGGGCAATAGGTATTTCTATTTTGAAAATTCAGGACTGCCATGTGAATGTGAATCATTTGTTAGACAGTGCAGCTGGAGAGGAATCAGAGATATGTGAATACCTTCTGCCAGGGCCTGGTGTTATCCTGTTGTTCTGAGAGTTACAGGGTAGTGGGATGATATTGCAGCAACTACACCGCTGTCCATTTCCACATCTTCCTCCACCTTCCTCTTTTCTAGACCCCTTTCCTTGTCCCTGTGTCTCTGGTCCTTTCTCCCTTCCTGTTTTCTTTCACATGAGATGGATGATTTGTCGTTTTTGTTTTGTTTTGTTTTTTTCTTTATATGTAGAAGAGTATCTTCAAGCCCTCTTGGTGGGGACAGTAATCTCTGACCATGGCTTCCCATCAAGAAAATGCAATAAACCTGTTTTTGAAAAAAAGCATTTGTATCAGGTTGTCTTGTCCTCAGGTCATAGGTATGGAGCACTAGCTTCAAACTCTCTCATTACTGCTCTACTTGTTTTCCAAGGCATTTTTCAGAAGGATCCACTGGGAGCTGCTGAAAGTTTCTCAAATTCTTGTCTAACGCCCCTGCCTTACTCTGATGTGCCATTCAGTGGGGTGGTAAGCCCCTCTGTGTCTGTGGGGGTGACAGCATATATATATTATTATTTTTCACCATGGTTTGTTTTTAAAGTCTTCAAGAAGTTGATGTTGGCTGAACAACAAAAAAAATAAGATTTTTTTTTTTCGATACAGACAAGCAGGATTGTTATACTAGAAGGGTCTTTCTCTCATTGAACATCAAAAATTGGACATCTTTTGTGGAAAAATTATTTGAAATGTATATTGTGATATGTTGCCTTTTCTTTAACCTCTGAAAGAATTGTGTGTGATGTGAAATTGAATCAGTCCTTGGTTTGAAGGCTTGTATTGGATGTCCCTGTAGTTTGGGAGTGACTGGAAAGGAAAGCAAATGTATTGTGGAGAGAGGCTGTGTTATGGCCTGTGTTGATTTTCCATGTTTCTTCCTCTAAAGTTCTAATTTATCTTTGGAAAGTCTGATAAATTAGAGGTCACTAAACATAATTTTCTTTGGTCCTTTATAATGATTAGACATTGATAATCTCTAAAATTGACAGTACTTTCTCCCTTCTTAAGAGTGAAAATTTTGCAAGACGTCATTAATCTCCACTACCCATAAGATATCTTGTGCTCTTTAGAGGATGTCTCTCTGTTGTCTCATTACTTCTGTGCAGGAGCTGGATCAACATCCTTCAGAGAACTGCAGGCATCTAATTCTTAAGCGTCACAAAATTTTACTCTTGGTTCTTGCTCCTATCCAGCCATTGTCTGTTGTAGTCTTCCAATAGTGGAAAAAAAAAAAAATCACAAGACCTGCTATTATTTTGGAGGCTTTTGTTTACTGTTTGGTTTCTGAGCACTTAGGGGCTGGTACTTATTTGAAATTTTCCCTTTTCCCCTTTCCTTGGTTATGAATGGAAATCAACTTTTTTTTTTTTCTTTTTCCCCACAATCTACCTACCCCTGCTTTTTTATGATCTTGTAAAGGGCTTATTGTTGCATGTCTGTAAGAAAGCACAACCCCTGAACCAGCATGACAGATGAAAGCTGTATATTTTAAGGAAGCATAGATGAAAGAAAATTGGAAAAAAAAACAGGGATCTTTTTTTTTGGTAGGTGATACGTGTTTGGAGACATGTAAGCAAAGTGCCATCCCATAACATAGGGATGGTGTATTTTAAATTTTCAAAATGTTCTGTGCTGTTTTCCCCATCTTTTCCTTGTAGTGAAAAAACATCTAGCTGTAAATTTATTGTCCAGTGTAATATCTCTGTCTGATACTTCCATACGTTCCCTCTTCAGTCACTAAAGAGGCTTCATAATTTATTATGTCTTTCTTCCAAATATTTAATTTTAAAACAATGAATTTGAGGGTGAGGGAATGGGGTTTTTCACACTAGTGTCATTAAGGAAATGTTGCAAAACTGATGTAAGCGTCATCTTTTTTTTGCTCTGCAAGCTCTGTATCTTTCAGACAAACTTTCTAATAACAGAGCAGTGGTTAGTGGGTCAGACAGGCCCAGGGGGCTAAATTGGGTTTTGTTCAGCCAAATGTTAGTGCTTTTTAATCAACACTGAATTCTGCATGCAACACTCTCTTCTTTCCCCAAAGCCATAACAAAATAGAAATGCGTAGTCAATTGGGTCATGCACAACATCTGCCCTTTACTAAAAACAGTTAGGGAGTTATCACAACAAGGGAAAAGAAGCTGCCTATAGCTACTTTTAGAGCATCATTTTCCCACCATTGCTTTGCTGGTCTGCTACAAGCAGCCGTCCATGAAGATCTACACCAGTCCTTAAACACCCTTTAAAAAGAAGAGAAGAATTGCCTTTCGTGTTTCTTGCAGGGTTTTTGCAAGAAGGTGCAAAATTCTGGAAAAACTGTGTCTGAAAATTGGAAGTCCAATCAATTTACAGTGCTGTGAAATAACTGAGTACATTTTTCTTTTTTTTTTTTTCACTGTACAGTTTCCATGGGTTAGGCTATTTCACACTAAGGAACTGTTTTTCAAATGTTGCTGCTACCATCTGTACAGTCTCTAGTAAATGTAATTAATGTGACAGTAGCAATGCTGGAGGCTTTGGACTTTCTTCTTTAAATGGCTTATATGTTCTCTACTGTAGACGATGTTTTAGTTAGGTTATACTGAGAAGTTTCAATTTGCCTTCATATTGGTCTTTTTTGGAAAAAGGCTTCATGCAGGCCAATTTTATTTAAAGAAGTCCATTGGAATGAAAGATCCTCAGCAAACATCTAATGAAGATATCTTTTGATTTGAAGATTTTTACATTCAGCTGAACTTCCGTTTAATAATAGGACTTTATTAAACTCTTCACCTAAAGCAAGCTGAGTCAGTTAATTTAAAGTTAAAAATTAACCATTATTTACTGGATACTTAGAAGTGAGAAGAAATAGGAGGATCTAGAACCAGATGATGATAACGCCTAAATGCTGCAAAGAACAAGAGTTTACTTGTCTTTGCCTTACTTAGAAGTGAGAAGAAATAGGAGGATCTAGAACCAGATGATGATAACGCCTAAATGCTGCAAAGAACAAGAGTTTACTTGTCTTTGCCTTGTTTTGGGTGAAGAGCTTAAAAAGAAAAAAGAAAAAAAAATGCATTTCTTATTTTTAGAGGGTTGATACCTCCAAAATGCTGTACTAGTGGATGGCTTTCTTCTGAAACTTCCACATACGAATAGTTTTAAGAGTAAAGAAGATAGGTTTGCAATGGGTAAGTCATGTCTGGGAACCTAGGACTAATTGTCTTCTTGTAGTGCTCAGCATCGACTTCCCCCATTAGACGGCAATCTTCAGAGAGGCAAGGGGTGCAAATGGAAGGGTGAAGGGCCTACTTAAAAAAATAGGCTAAAATGTGAAACCAAGTGCACTCTTATTTAAAGAACTAATTCTCAGAGGGGAATTGTGTCTCAGAGTGCAATATGTTAGTGGATGATACTCAATGCTAATTTTTGTCCCAGTTCAGAAATGCCCTGTATGTGCCTTGTGCCTTGTTCCTAGACCCACTGACAGTCATCCTGGTGAGCTCTAGAGGCAACGCTTGGTGTACTTGGCTGGAGAATATGTAAGCAGTCTGCTAGATCAGGGTCTGCATGTGGATGTTTGTATTACAGACATTGGAAAATACACACAGCGGGCAGACCAATTTAACACTTTGCAGCAGTGGTTTTTTTACCACTGCAAATGCCTGCGTGCTTTAACAGACAGGAAAAGTCATATTTTGTATTAGACTTGGAAGCAGGAAAAAATGGTTTGGAGTGGTTCACAAAGCATAACTTGGAATAATTTTGGTTTGGCTGGCACATTGCATTAAAGACCAAAGGAAATCTTTCAGGTAAGCAATTACAGAAATATGTGCTACTATTTCATAATCCAGAAAAAACTTTGATTATGCTATAAGCATGATCTCGGAAACTGTGATTGAAGATCACTGCTGTAGTAGGAGAGAGCTCTCAGGGAAATGAAGTACACTGCAACTTGGCAACAAATGATTAAGTTTATTTAGAGAAATGTCAAGTGAAAGCATAATTACTGGCTTCTAACAGATGATTGAGGCTAGCAATGGGGCAACATGTCAAAGCTTTGACTTGGAATTTCTTTTTACAGACTTACACAATGTTTGGTTTGGTTTGGTTTTTTTAAAAAAGATGTTGTTACCACTGTTTCCTATCTAGAAACCTATCCTATCCAGCATTGTAATAAGTAAAAAATGTGGTATATGGTGGAGATTTGAAGTATAATCGCAAAGTTTATCCTGTTTTGTAGTTGCAAAATATGTTAAATGTGCTTATATTTAATTGAAAACAGGGCTTCTGACAGAGTCACGGATGTATTGAGAAGAGCTGAATTGATTGGGCTGCCGGAGATCATGCTGGTTGTGCTTTTCTGAGTTTCATTTTTCAGTCTTCCGTAAAAATACAAAGACAACCTGAAATGCCAGTTAACTCTTTCAGTAATGAAGAGCCAGCAGTTACCTCAGCTGCAGCCTTCTTGGGTGATTCCTCGGATGCTCCCCTTATGACATGCATTCCCTAATAACTGTCTGTACCGTTCCTTTGATGGTATAAATGAACACTAATACATACACTATTAAAAACTGCTTTATATTATGAGTAAACTTTAGTCTCTGAAATGCTGAAACTCCTTTAGATAGAGGTGTACATAAACATACATGTAGCAGCTAGGTGGCAGAAACTGTGTCTTTTAAATATAAAGTGATACTATAAATGTAGTAGTGTTACTTTGTAGTGAAAGTTCAGTTTCTTTAGAAGAAAGAATTCTGTGATACCTTTTTGTTGCCCGAAATGTGTCCTTTGAGAAGATAGAATTAAGCAAGTTTTTTCTGTTTTATTGATGTCCTATTTTCTCTGTGTGTCTAAATGGTCAGAAGTAGATTCTTCTGTTGCCTATCTACCATCTACGTGGTTTGAAAATAAAAATAGTTCAGAGATGTCTTACCTTCTGTCAGTTCATTTACCTCTTATACCTTGTAGAACTGATACATAAATCAAACTGCTCCTGTGAAAGAAGGCTTGGTATGTGTGTGTGCCTGTGAGAAAAGCAAGTTAAGTTGTTTGGGAGCAGGGACTGTGTTGTGGGGTTGTGTATCACTCATTAGAGCTGAAGCTGACCTTAATTATATGGCCTAGGGCAATTATGGGAAACAATATTGGGGCAAAAAGTTTTCTCTGTTTTAAGATATGCTGCTGTTTCAAAAAGAATGCCTTTTCTCTTAAAAATAAATCAACCTAAAATGGGAATGCAACTAGTAACATACCCTTGCCCTGCTGGGAAATTTTCTAAACTCAGTTCCTATTGTAATTCTGTGCTTGCCTTGCCCTGCTTATCTGCAGAGGTGGCAAATCATTTTGGTGTGCTGCTTTAAATTCTTTGGCCTTCCAACACTGATGTACCTGACTGATGTCCTCTATGGGTCACATAGGAAGCCAGGTAAGACAAACTCAGTTCTGTGTAGCTCTCTGAACTTCGAGACTGAGTCGTCATTAAAGCTGGCAGCTATTGCACTAAAGTACTAAAGTGGTGGGTTTCCTGACTAATAACATTTTTTAGGTTTCTTCATTTGGTCAAAGCAGTAATACAAACAGAACACAAACACACAACAGTCATGTGCTTTGATTAGAGAAACTGTTGGAAAACAACATAAGAAAGCCCCCAATAGTTTATGAGCAATGGTGGCTCAGTCTTCCTGGGATTTTCCTCTGTGAAAAACATTGGGTCAGCAAAGTAAAAGGGGCTGTCTGTCTTCAGACTGTGTTCATTACAGCAGATTTGTTAGTCTGCAAGCTACCCGTGCTGTGTCAAAAGTGTAAAAAGTACTCCTGAGTGCACCATGTTATCGAAGTTAGTTTATTCTAAGAAGAATGCAGTAAAGTTACAGACGAAGAACCAGGTTACTTCATGTGACAGGCTGGGAAATAAATGCCTTGTTACAGAAATTAGTTTTTAAGAAAATGGATGAGGGTACAGAACTTATGTCATCTCTAAATGAACATTTTGTGTACAACAACTCTCTTAGTTCTGGAATTACCATCGAACTTGGTTCCCTAATATCCAGGTCTGTGGGAATTGAGAATGTGAATGTTGTGAGATGGTTAATTTGTTGTGACATTTAAATTTTCGTTAAATGTGACACTAACTCAGAAGACAACATGAAAATTTTCCTAAGAGCTAAAATTGTCCAAGAGCATGGTGTCCTAAACAGTAATTAAAGAGGACAGTGAATCATATGTGTATTGAAAATCGAGGAACACAGGTCTCACGTAGCAGTTGCATAATTTGTAGTGTTATTTTAAAGCTTTCAGCCACTCTTGCTTTTTAATGTCAATTTTGTACATTACCATTATTGAGAAAGCATTATGTTTTTGACTACAGAAAGAGCTGTCTGATGAAAATGTTCTTGAGTATCTACCCAAGTGTGTATTTTACAGGAACAAGCATATTGACTTAGCAAAATGCTAAGCTGTTCATTAAGGCAATGTGCTGAAGTGGCAAACATGTGATTTACAGGAATTCAAAGTCGTATCTCTGCCTCTTTCTTGGTTTTATGGCTTTAAGCAAATGAAATGAATTCTTTTAGCTCACTTCTCTTTCATTTGTTTATGTATTCAGGATGCTTAATTGGTAATTGGTGATTGCTATCTTCAAAATGCTCTGGTGCCTAAGTGGAGGAGTATGCTGAGGAGGATTCTCTATGGAAAAAACATGACTTAGAGTTGCAGGTTTAATTCATACTTGTTTAATTCATACTTGTTTGCATTCTCAAGGTCTGCACCCTATGGAAGAGTGGTGTTGAAAAGGCTTATAAACCCTGTCTCTTTGGCTTCTCCTGTTGCCTAACCCTCATGCAGAAGATTGGAAGACAAAACAGACTGGGAGGAAAGAGGCATTGCCTTGCTTTTCAGAAGCTAATGTCAATTTTTTCCTGCAGTTTTAGTTTCCTTCCAGCAGTCTGCTGGCCTGTTATCTTTCCTCTCTGCAATTCATATTTAGACAAACATATATGGAAAGACTTGCAGTTTTTTATCATTTTAGAGAGGAAAAAGATCACAAAACAAAACTCCAAAACTAAGCAAGAAAAAACCCTGTGAAAAACAAGAACAAACAAACAAACAAAAGCAAAGAAACCCCCACAAACAAACAAACAAAAACCCCACAAACCAAACCATTGCTGCTTCAGTTTTTTGGTTTTGGTCTCTGTGTCTCTGCCTGGAGCTTCAAAAATAAGAAGCATGCCCTGGATGCAAACCATCCTGTTACTGATTTCTCTGTTAACATGGGAAGGTGTGTTTGTTGCATGCTAATCCAGAGGGACCTCTGGCTCAGCTACTTGGCTGAGAAGGAGCTGGCTGACAAGGTTTAGGGGTTTGAGAAGAGTAACCACATATTCTAGAGTTTGAATGCTTGACAGCTCTTGAATGGAGAAGCTCTTCTATTCTTCCCTGGCCTTGAGATGAGCAGTCCCTCCCTGCTTTGTCTACCCTTTTTTAAAGATGAATTTTTCCTTGCATTCTGCAGGTAATGTTAGCTGTTCCCTGGCAGTGGTCATTCAAACAAAGGCAGAGATCCCACAGTTTGCAGCAGAGAAGCAGCACATCTGCTGTGAGCCCTTGTGAGAGCTGCTAATCCCTGTTCAACTGGTGACTGGGTGACATGGGCTGCAGAGGAGAGGGGGCAAGCAACATGAAGGGAGATTGAGGAAAGGCTGTACACGGGGGGGAAAGTGGAAAGCTGTGGGAAAAGAGGCACTTTTCCGTATGAGGCTAAAAAAGAAAAAAATGGTCTAAATGGGAAGCGAGTTCAGATGTGTGCTTGAGACCCCATCAGCCAAATACTGATCTATCTCTGCGTGCAGCTTGGGTATGTAGTTTGATGTATTACTTCTATGGGTGTCAGTATACATATTTTATTTTGGATATGTAATGCTAGTAATAGAATGTGGCATAAATCAAATGGAGTTTAAATTCACGTTGTGTCTGTTTCACAATTAAGTACCCCTTTCCATTGTTAAATTATGATGAGTTATGGTTTAATATCTATTGGGACAGATCAGGCTACATGGCAAATTGTGAGAGAGAAAGTGTCTGTGACTATTACTCATTATGATTTTAAGTAGTGTCTCTTTGTCTTTCTTCCTCCCCCATTTCATAAACTCATCTCAGTCTCAGCTGCAGAGTCACCAGTTTACATGTGTGAGCTCTTTCTCACATGAGCAGCCTCTCCTCCAGCCTCAAGAAACAACTGCTTATGAAATAAGTATGGGATTCACAGTTTTTTTCAAAAGAATTTGGAAGCTTTGTCAATACTTTACATTTTTCAAGGACACAGGACACAGTATTTTTCAGGCTAGATTCCGCTGTCTCTTCTTAATGAACAATTTTTATTGTTGCATCAGGGTCCAAATCCAAACGTTGAATGTAGCACACTGGATAAAAGCAGCAGGATTTGACCCCTTTTTGGCTCTTACCATGTCCGCTGTGAACTTCAATAATGTTTTTTCATGATGTTTTTGAGATAATCCCATTTTTTTGCTGCTTGATTTATTTCTAACAGCTCTGAATGCCAATGAATATGGTATTTTCTGGAATGAAGTGTGTGTTTGGAGGCTGGGGGGGAGTGTCAAGCTGTTTTTTGTCCTTTTGTTTTTAACCCCTCTTCCATAGAAGACACAGTGTCCTACAGACAAATAGAACAATGTTATATTCCATTTTAGCATCGAATCACAAGCAGGGTCTTTGGAATTAAATTGGCAAATTGCCTGGATATGTTCAGTTTTTAACAAACACTGCTTTGTGCATTAGCACCCTACGCTTCCTCCCTTCCTCTCCCCAGCACTGCCACTGAAGAGAGGAGGAGAAACAAAAAAAAAAACCCAAACAGAATAAAAGCATCTGTTAGAGTGAAAATGGGGATGAAAGAAGGGATGAAAAGAGAAGAAGAGATGTATTCCAGAACAGCTGTCAAATTTCTCAGAAGAGCTGGACATAATTTTTAAATTAGTTACACTCCTGAGTATCTGATTACTTATCTTTTTTTTTTTTTTTCCCCTATAACATTAGCTGCAATGTAGAGGCAACACAACTTTATGTACAGAATGCAGATCAATTTTCCATAGAATGTCTGAATGCTCATTTATCTGGACTTTGAACAGAGCCATGAGCATGTGAATATTTGATGCAAACTTGTTCTTTTTTCTTGTGTGTGCAATTGGAGGGATAGATTATTGCTGAGAATAGTAGCAAGGTAAAACTTGGACAGACTTTAAGGTGCACGTTAAGACTGTGTTTAACAAATATTATTCTTAATGTGCTGCTTTTTTTTTATTATTATTCTTTTTATTTGCCAAAGGATAAATGGAAGTGTCAAGCTCAAAGGATTATTTTCCTTGAAAGAGATCTGTGAAAATATATCTCATGACCTGAAAGAAAGTAACCTGTGAAGAAAAGTACTATTCTGCTGTTGGTAAGATTGTTAAGTTATTGACAAAATGGTAGGTGAAGACCTCCTCTCCACCCTGTTTTACTTAAGTCAAGCAGTGTGATTGATTGTCTACATTTAATGCAGTGTGTTGTTTCAGCCTACCTACAAATAAGAAAAATTTCTTATTTAAATGAAGATATATTCCTAAAATGAAGTGTCCTGCAGTGGCTGCACCTATTACTGCATTCCTAAGAGGCAGGAATCATGGAAAAGAGTGCAAATAACCTAGCCCTTTAATGAGAGAGGAGTGCAGAGGAAGCCACCTTCTGTTCTCCAGCTGTGCTGTACTCATAGGAGCTGGGGTCACCAGGCAAAGCTGAAAATTGAGAGCTGTGAAGCTGAAGGGAATTCTTTTGAACTGCAGACAAAATTATTTCCCAGTGAAAATTGTACCAGAGGAATGTATAAGCTCAAATATTTTATAGAGAGAGAGCAAAAGGAAATCCATAGACAAGTCAACGTCCGTAACATATGGTGGGTGTTTCTTTCTTCATTTATGTCCTGTTTTTGACCCAGAGGTGAGGTGCTGAAGCAAATATCATTTATCTTTATTTGGAATCTCAGAGCAGTTCTGGACCGCGTGAACTGATTTCCTTTTGGATGAAACCAGGCTGACATACCCTCCAGTAGGGTGCCCCAAATGTTCCCGGCACTTGGAACTTGCTCATTTTGTGGGATCAGGCTGGTTTGAAGTCCTCTCCTCTCCTCTCCTCTCCTTCTCCTCCCCTCTCCTCTCCTCTGGAAGTGCCTGATCTGTGGGTACTGAGGCTTCAGGAGCAACTCTCTGCCCTGCAAGTCATCTGCTAACGTTTTGCAAATCTATTTCTTGGTAGGTTCTCTAGTGACCACTTATAACATGTTGACTGAGCTATAGATAGCCTTTGCACTTGATTTGCATGTGGTTTAGTTATGCATACAATATGCAGTTCTATTTTAAGAAGTTTCATAATATGAGTTTCTTAACTTATTAGAGGATGGGGGTGGCTGTTTTTAAACAATGAATCCATTTAAATTTGGATGTTGTTTGAAGGAAGAGCACATCATTGAACGAAATGATGATGACTTCAGTATTTATTGGTTGACTAAAGGAAGGTTAAATGATACTGTGTACCAAACCTGCCTTAGAAAGCAACTCGTGTAACTAGTAAGAAGAAGTAGTTATATCTGATCACTCCTGACTATCTGTATGCTGTGTTTTAAACCCATCTGTGGTCTCCCACATGCTGCCCACAACCCACCCTAGTTTTGATAAAAGTTATGATGAGAGGGTATGGGTCTGAGGGAAGCCAGAGATGGGGATCCCTCCCACGGAGGTGACAGAGCAAGGGGAGCTCATGGGTGTCCTTCCCGCTGTGGGGTCCCTGCCCTTCTCCTTTCTGCTGCACAGGAGGGCTGTGTGCTCCAGGGCAGGGGCAGGCATGGCCTTAATAGTTGAAATGAGAGAAGGAAAATAAGGATTTAAAGAAAAAAGGCATTTGAGTAGCATTTAATTCTGGGTGCTTAGCTAGTGACGACTGCTAATCTGATTGGGCTGTCTTTGAAACCTGACAGAATGGGTGAGCTACCTAGGGTACATGGTATACAGGGTAATCATGTAGGTGATGTATCAATGTAAGCCTCAGCACAGGTTTTCAAAGCTCAGTAGTAGTTCTGCAGAAAACTAAATGATGTCCTTAAATTAGGTTTTGATTTTACTTTTGTGCAGTGTTCCTCCTCAGCACCACACAACCTCCCCAGTCATGGTTCAGAGTGAGCTTCAGAGTAGTGTTTGTGCAAAGGAGGTATGAAAAGTTAGAAGGTAAAAGGTAATCCACAAGGGAGTGAACTTATTGTGACTAATTTTGCCTTGACTTTCAGCTACTTGATGCTCCTTTTTTTTTTTTTTTAGTAGTTTCTGTAGTTGCCTCTTTAAATTGTGTTAAGTTTGACAGAGCAGACTTCAGGGAGAAGTGAAGCAACAAAGTGATACTAGAACTGTGGTGTTGAATTGGCCGTGGCACAATTTCTCAAGTCCTTATTCAGGCACAATATTGAAGGAAATATTTCAGTATTTTTAGTCGAACAGACATGTACCATAGCTTGCTGCAGCCCAGTAGGTGAAACCCTCATCTCTTACTGAGCATGATGAGAGTTGTGGCTCTCTTGCACCAAGTCTTCATGGAGTGAAGGCTGTGCACAACTGGTAGACAGCCTGGGGGGACCGTGTCCTAGGAGAGCAAGTAGTGTGGCTCATTAGAGTTACATCTGTAGGGTGAAACAGCTGTTGATAAGGATGCAGTGTCCTTGCAGAACATGCTGGTGGAGGGTTGTGTCAAGTTCGCTCTGGTCTGAGCCTGAAAACTGAGTGCATTTACACAGTTGGGAGTGTATTAAGTGAGCACATGTTTTGGTTTAGTTTCATTAAAAAGAAAGCCAATTTGTGTGCTCTGTGACTGCACCACAATGTCGGATAAGGTATGGTAATGGAGGATAACTGAGAGGTTTATGTAAGAAGTGCACTTGTCATTTCTTCTAGATAGTAATTTTTTTTAGAGTTTTGCAGTATAGGTGCTCCCTAGCTGTTCAGTCCCTGTGGGTTTTTTTGTGAGAGGACAGTGCTAATTTCCCCTGTTCAATTTAGCATGACTGTTCTTTGGCTATTGAATGTGTTCTACTTTTTTGTTTGGGTTTTTTTGGGGGTTGTTTTTGACTGGAGCATGTAACTGAGCTATGATTCAGATGATACTGTCCATCAGTACTAAACCGCAGTGTTGCCCTTGTCAAAACTTGGCTCCAGCTGTTCACCAGAGTGGTGTGAATGGTGTTTGAGTGCACACATCTGGTCATTTTGGAACAGGTTTAGTACATTCCTTTTGGTGCTAGAGTTTAATTTGCAGCTGGACAGCAGACTAGTACAACACTAAATTACTCAGTTTCAGATAAATGCTTTCTTTGTGACTGCTTTGTGAAAATGATTTATGGGAATACTCTGTATCCTGGTATGTTTCTTCCCCTTCTTCCACCACCTGCCCAGAGTCTGACATCCTACAACTCTTGTGTTGGTCTTTGCATTTGCTTGCTAAGTGTGTAATCATGACATAAGCTGACAATAGGGACCATCTGATTAAAGCAATACACTGAAAGAGAAATTTAACTTGCATACCTTTTGGCAGCTGTAGTAATTGAGAAGAATGAAAAATGAACTTTTGCAGACAAGTGCCAGCAAATTGTCTTGCATTTGATAGATGTTTTTGTAATCTGTTTCAATACTTTTGAAAGAAAAGTATTCTGAAGTAGGAAAAGGGACTTTCACTGTCTGAGAGAGCCAGAAATTGATTCTGGGAAAGCAAAATCAGATTGTTTCCTATAGAACTGCACTTGAATGTGATTTGATTAGTCAGGCATTTTCCAGGGGGAGGACGTGTGTGAACATAATTACTGATGTAACAAAGTTCTGTGGTAACAGGACTGTGCTCCCTTATGTCACAATTGTTGTTGCCTTGTCCCTCAGTGCCACTCTTCTCCCAAGAAGCACATTAGCTAGCTAGTAATGGGAGAAACCAGGGAGCTGTGGAGGCATCTTGGTACTCTGCCCTCTCCTGTGCATCACAGAATTGCCTACACTACAGCTGCTTCCATGTACAAGTGCTCGTGTGCAAGGTAACCTATTTTGTAGGCACACCTGAGATGTTTGAAACGGCTACTCTATGTTTTTGGATTTTCAAAGTGTTTCCTTAGACACTGGTTTGACTTTTCCGACACTGAACACAACTATTGAATGTTTTGAGCCCTTGAATACTGGGGTTTAACTTCTTGTAAAAAGTGAATTAAAAATATACCTATTTTTCATGAAGCTGTTATTGGAACATGTTGTTTCATGGTTAAGGTCATTGTATTGCAGGTTTATAACCAGACCTTTCCTGAATGGAAGAATTGCTTCTAAAAAGCTGATGAAAAAAAAAAACAAACCAACAAAACCAAACAACAAAAAACCACAAACCAAAACAGAGCAAATACATATGTTGAATAGTTATGTTTGTGGAGTGCAGCCAATAATAATGTGTGGAAAGAATTGCATGAGCCCTAGCAGACATTGAAAAGATCTGGTCACTAATGAACAGTAAAAGATGTTTCAGAAATTCTTGTTTGTTGTGGGTTTTTTTGTTTTGTTTTGTTTTAATTTTTGTTGCTTTCTATGACAGCTTTAAGGACACACATGTCAAAAAGCTGCGGTTAGAAGCTGGTATGCTTTATCCAGAGCCTTTCAGTACAATTTATTTAACTACATTGTTGAACAAAGAACAGCAACTTCTACAAAATTTCATATTGAAAGATTAATATATGTGAGTATGAAGAAAGAAGAAAAGAGCTTAGTTATACTGTCCTTGAACCAATAAAAACCCCAGAGCCTGATTAGAGTCTCTCTTACTGACCTGAAGAAATAATTCTTATGCTCTCAAAAGAGTGATCTTTATGACTGAACAAAAAAATACCAAAGAAACTATTCTTTTCTGTCACTTACCATCCAGTAAAAGATGGGTAACTGAATTGGTAAAATAAATTTTATTCCCTCTCACTCCTTGGATTAAAAAGGAAATTGCCACGTTCTTGTTCCCAAAAACCTGACAGATTCCCTGGATGGGTCTTTGCATTGCTTTGAAATGCAGGATGTGTTGTCAAGGGGATAGTTCAAAGTCATGAGTCATGAGCAGCGGTGAATTGTTGAAGGTAAGAGCTTCTCCTCCCTTCACACCTTTTTAAAAGCTTAAATTGCCCTTAGCCTCTGGTGAGTGCATTTCCTCTAAATTGTACTCTCCTGTTAGCTAATAGATAGGGGACTGTTGGTGAAAGCACTCCTAAGACAACAAGAAGGTTCATTAAATCTGGTAATCATGACACTGTAGGAGAGCACACTGATATCTGTCATCCCCTTGGTTCTCCCTCAATTCTTCCAAGTCTCTGTGCAATTCCCAGCCTGTTGCATTGCCTGTTCTGAGAGGTCCCCAGGGACTGATGCTGTGGGCACATTTGGGTGACCTGTTCTGATCTTTATGCCTGAGCTGGGGGTTTGTCTTTGTTCTTTCTATTGTTCCTCTTACTTCAGCCACTGCCTCCCCACAGTTTCCTAATAACCGGTCTAAATTTCTTTTTATTGTCATTTTAAGCCAACTGTACTGTCTGTCCCTGGTGAATAGGGAGGATGATACGCTCTCATCCTCTTTGGCAGAAACCTTTCTGATGTTCAAAATCTTTTGTCACGCTTCCTTCTTTTCTTTATAGACTACTGATCTAATGACTGCTGATCTAAAAGGAGGTCTATCTTGAGTCTAAAAAAATAAAGATATCTAAACCTATGGGTGTGTTCAATAGCAAATACATAGCATAAGCAGTTGGGAGCAAGCATCTGTACGCTTTCTCCCTGTTTATCACTCTAACCATGATTCATGTGGCTTTAACTGGTAATACTCAATTAATAACCCCTAATGCTCAGTAACACCTAACAAGACAGCAGATAGTAGCGACTCAGAAATAGCTGCCAGCAGTAGTTAGCTGCAGCTACTGGGTTATTCTTGCCTGTCAGGTCCAAGCACTGCCTGTGGGTGAACTGGTGCCTGGGTTTTGTGACTCTGATGTGTACCCATCCCAGACCTGAACACCTCTTGGTGCCTGAGCCAATCTCCACAGAATCTATGATCAAACACCCCTCTGCTTGAGCCAGAGTAGGGGATTTTAATGTGGCCTCGCTTGAAAGCTCCTGTTCTAATTTTTATGGAGTTCAAAGAGAAGTCTTTCAACTGCTTTGGTTTAAAAGGGCCTGCTGGTTCTGGTAAATGCCCCCACCCAAGATCCAAAAGCAGTGCTGGAGAGACAGGGTTGAGAGTTTGTGGCTTTTATGATTTCTTTTGAAAGTATATTAATGAGGTGAACTGTACACTCAGCCAAGAGAATTTCTAGATTGCATTGCCTGAAAGCCTTCCTGTTCAGGAAATAAAAATCACTTTTTAATGAAAGCTTTTGGATTAAGCAAGAGCTTAAGATATTCTTAAGGTTCCTTTAAGCCTGATGACCTCATGTATGTGCATTCACTGGAGAATGTTTTGCATGTCTCTGCAGAGTCTGTCACTGATTGTGTATAGCTTCATGGCTGATATTTAAGCAGGTGAATACTGTTGTGTTTTTACTTCTCTTTTCTACACACACCTTTAAAAAAACAAAACAAAACAAACAAAACCCAGCCTTGCAAACGTTTTATAAGAGGTTGCTGGCTGCTGCTTTCTGGCACAAGTCTGGTACACGATTTTAGGAGTTTCTGTGTCCTGGTCCACAGTAGCAAGAGACTGAAAGGTGTTGTGTATGACCAGTCTTGGGGTTGTGCCAGCACAGGAGTTGCCAGGTGCTAAAACTTCTGGCTGTGGGAGGAAATGGTCTCCTGCACACTAATGGCACTGTGGGCTGGTGGATGCTGAGGAGAGCTCTGTCCTACCATAAAAAGTGAGACTCCCAGGGAAGCCTCTGAACTGGCACTTCTACTTACCTTGACACCTACAGCTGAGACCTGTCTTGTAAGTGGTGAGCATACCTGCAATAATCAGCACCTGGCTTTATCATATTTGGGACCTATAGTCAATAATATAGTAGAAATAAAAAATACCAATAGGAAAGGAATTTTTGTGTGTGTGTGTGTAATGTTATGGAAAGAAAGAAAGAAAAAAGGACTAATCAAGTGTAGTGCTAAAAAAAAATGGTTTGTGTGAACTTACAGGCATGCCCTCTCATCCTCTGACCCTCTCTCAAGCCACAACATGGGAAGAGCACATAGGTAAAAAAGGAAAAGTTGGAAAATGGTCACAGTATTTATAATTGCATTACGTCTTAAGTATTTCAGTAATAGCAAGGACCAGGTCAGCCTGTTTGCAGCCAGTTGGTTTACTGTGGTTTTTTTTGTTTGGTTGGTTTTTTGTTTTGTTTTTTGTTTTTTTTTAAGTTATCCCATGCTCTTAACTGAAGGTAAGGAACACCAGTTCCTTCAAGACCATCAGGCAAAAACACCTTCATTGTCTTTATCTCCCTTCCACAACTGCTCACCTACAGAAATGAGTTTTCATTTCAGAATAGAGTTTACCTTGGTGTGTATAAACTTTGAAACAAGTCCTAGCTTGAGCTGGACTGGTCACAGTGCATTTATTATTCCAGTGGCAATTTATAACTGTTACATTGAAGCAACTTTGGTGGTACAGATGTGTCCCACTGGATGTTTTTTATGTACTTTGTTTGGCTGGTAGCAGTTCCTAAGAAGGGAGTGGGTATAACGATGGGGCCTTATGTATCTACAGAAATTTGAGGTGATGGAATGAAGTTGGGAGGAAAATTAGCTGTACTGAATTAGTTTCTCCTAGCAGAAGAGGGGTGTGACATCAGCAGATGAGGCTTCATTGTGAACCTCAAGAGGATACAGGGACAACAGCTTAACCCCAGCCTCTCTTGGTAAAGAGGGGTTTACTGGAATTTCTCCTTGCTGAATGCCACACTACTTGCTATGATGCCCAGGAAATACTGTTGTATTCTTTGCCATTTTTTTCACTTGTGCTTTTCTGCATATAATGATGAGCTTCAAACTGAAGAAGAAGGGAATAAAAAGTGTGAGGGGAAGAGATTCTTATGGTTGCTAGTGATGAAGTTTGCTTTGATGTCAAACGCTGTTGTTCAAACGCTGGTCCAGGTGTAGCTCAAGTCCTGATCCCATCTCCAGTCCCTTTTCCCCTCAGTGGGGGTGAACCCAGGCACATGCCTCTGCAACTGGAAGTCTGCTCGGTTGGGTTTGTGGTGGCCTCTACTGGTGTTCCTCTGCAAAGGAAAGAAATGAGCTCTGCTGTTCCAAACCTGCTCCTTCAGAAACCTGATAATCAAAGAAATACCTTCTTTTTAAGTGAAGGTCAGAGGGGAAGAGAAAAGTATGAAAAAAAAACCTTTCTAGGGCATCTGCTGTTTTGGGGAGCCCTTCAAAACAAGACCTACCACCAAAAGTACCACCTCAAAAGCTGCACTAATTTCTCTGCTGAGACATTATGGTTTTGTTGCCTCCTTGAGCAGGTGTGGCCTGAGAGAAACATGTCCTGAGCCTCAAAGCACAGCACAGCTTCTCCTGCCTTTGGATATGGTTTGCACCTGCAGGCTCATTGGAGTCAGGCAGCGGGGGTTTTTGGGGGGCATGGGGTGCTGTGCCTTGTGGGCTCCTTGTCGAGGCTTACTTGCCTCAGGAATATCTGTATATACTTGTATATACTTGTTCAGGAATATCTGTAGTCTGATTTAACCTCTTCCTGCTCTTTCAAAATAATTCAAGTCCACAGGTAGTTAGAGCTACTTTTAAGACATCCAGCAGTCATGGATGAAATAAGACAAGAAGCCTTCTTGCTTCAGGTTTCAATCACCCCTTACGTGCTTGTGAGCAGCAGACCACAGCCTGTTTGTTAAGCCCTTTTGCCACACATTGTCACTGGGGGAGAGAGGATCTGTGGGTGGTTTGTCCATCAGGCATGTTTAGTTTTTGTTCTTCTAGCAGCTGTAGTACCAGAAAGTATAGGCTTTTGGAGTGTTTCTTTCCTCCTCAAATGGCCAAAGTTGAGCTTTGGAGGTGGTAGAGCGGAGGGCTCGGCCTTCTCTGATCACTCCATGAACTCAGCTGGGTTTCCAGCTACACTTGCTTAGCTCACGAGGATGGCAGACTGATGCAGGTCAGGCTGCCAGGAAGTCGTGACCCAAAAGCACACGAATTGGTTTTGTGTTGTGTGGTTTGGGTTCTTTCATCAGTTTTGCCTGTTTGTGAAAAGGTTATGTTCTCAGGCTCTTTCTCTGAAAACATGGAGGCTAGAAAATTTGTTTGGCTTGTTGTTTTGTTTGGGTTTTTTTTTAAGCAGCTGATCTTTAACAGCTAAGAAGCTGAAGCTCTGATTAAAGCACTGAATATCATGAGAGTTGAAATAAAATCATGAGATGGCAGTGTTGCTTCTAGCAGCTGATCTTTTTGGCTGTGCTTCATTTTCTAGGTCTCTGTGCAAATGCTTTTTTGCTTGCTAAAAGCCCTGTATCAATAAATTACAGCCAAGACTAAATGCATAATTATTTCCACTATCTAACCTTTTTGTCACTTACGTGTCACTTCTGCTTTTGCCAGTTCAAGTTCTCATAGGCACAAATTAGTGCACTTGTTTTCCTGGCAGCTCGCAGCTTTCGAATACTGCTAAATATGCTTAAATTAACCTGACATCTGGAGATGTGGGTAGTGAGAACGCGTTTCTATGTTACCAGCTAACTTTAGCCTCAGAGCTGAGGAGGCTTTCTCTAGGTAACAGTGTGGGGTGTCAGCTCACACAAGAGCCCTTTGGAGATGAAAGGTATGCTCTGGCAGTGCTGGCTTTGAGACAGCCTGAAGGGACTGGCCTCTTGCCTGATGTGCTTTAATTTAATCCAACCTGTTTCAACCACAAGGGCATCATTTGCCCAGCAGCAACCAGGGAGCTTTTCCTGACAAGTTCAAGTCATCCTTCAGCTCCTTCTGACTTTTTCGGTGCTTAGCTTTTTGCCTGAGTCTCTTCAGGCACGCTGCAAGCAGTGTGTGTGGGTCTACCCTTGGCCTGGAGCAGGTGTCAGGCAGTGTGTTTTTAAGTGTTTGAGATTAAAATGTTTGAGACCCTGCCTGCATGGGCTTGCCAGGTGTATTAAAACCCAGCTCACGCTTGCCACCAGAAAAAGGTTTCTGTGAAGCCAATGTCACATGTCACTAGCTTATCGTGGCACTGGAGTAACACTGCAGTGCTTCCATATCAAGCTTTAAAAAAGGCACCAATATACTGATGCAGCCTTGAACTAGGACCCAGTCTCAAGTGGGATCTTCCTCTGTGGACCAAAGGCTAACTATACTCTTTATGTACTTGTTTTTTCCCTGAGCTTTTATTCTCACCCCAAAGCTTTCCTGCAGTTTGTATACTCCAAGGGTGACTTCTTGTTGCTTTCAGCCACTGCAGTGGCTGCTCTAACTAGACTCGAATAATGCTGGTGTCTTTTGAGCCCAGGAAGGCAAAAATATTTGCTGTCTAGACAGTAAACCAAAGTAGAACAGGAGTAACAGCTTGATTGCCATGTGGGTAACCTCCATGGACTGCCAGGGTGGGAATTTAGTTTCAATATGTGGCTGTTTTTGCACAGAAACTAGCAGTCTTCCTATACATGAATGTGTACATTCTGGAGTTTCTAACTGGCTCCTGACTGAGGCTGTGATGGCAGCAGATGCTTCAGAGCTATGGGAAACTGAGGTGACTGAGCCTTGCTTTGTGTAGTACGGTGGCAGCAGCCTCTTCGTCCCTTGTAGTGCTGTTACAAACAATGAAAGGTGGTCTAAGAGTATGAACTCAGGAGGAGCAATTACAAAAGTTGTGGGTTAAAATAGGGCAATGAAATGTAGAATTACTGTTTCCTGGAAAGGGCCTTGATCCCATTTAGAAAGGAAATAAAGATGGTACCTGTGGTCTTCTGCCAGGATCTTCAGTGCACATTAGCTTTTAACAGAATTTAATTTAACAGAATTCAACTTTAAGTGCTCCTAAATGAGCAAAAAGGAATTCAATGAATTTAAAGGAGGGCCTTTTTTCTCTTTGAAATATACAGATAATAAAAGGAAAAAAAAAAATTATAGACATTAATTAGTTGCAGATACCTGCCAATATCTTGTTTTGAGGGTTTTTTTGTGTCACTGAAATCTGTGCACTGCTGTTGATCAAACTGAAGCATCCATGCTGGTTAATTTTGGAAGGCTGTAATTTATGGGTAGGAAAGGCTTCAGGATTTTAGAGAAAATTTCACTGGTAAGTTCCAAGTACCCACTAGCTTTAATACAGCAATTCTAAATCCTCAGAGAGGGAAAGAGCTGCAAAAGGGAAAGAGCTGCAAAAGATGGCCAGGCTCATAGGGTCTTTCTAAATAGCATCTGTTTTTGTCGTTCTCTGAGTCAGAGTACTGGGCTAGATAGATGGCTATTGCTCTCACACAGCTGGGCATCATTACTTACATTTTTAAGCAACACTAAATTCCTGTTCCCATGTTCCCACAAACATCATGCTATAGATATTTTTTCTGTGTATATACATATGGACATGTTTATTTCCTGGGGGATGGATGCACTCTCATAGTGCTTATCTTCCCATGCTATTATTTCGAGTCTAGCTGATGGCTGCAAAAGATAATTCCCCAAACAGGAAGGTGTCAGATCCAGCTTCTTTCAAAGCTTTTTTCTTGCACACTTATCATTAGTTCAGGGGAGGTTTCTTCTTGAGTAACGTGGGGTTGAGGAACCTGAAGGGCACAGCAGAATGTGTTGTTGCTCCACATACAAGAAATTGATTTTCTTTACCCAGTTGTTACACCTATTTTTTTTCTGTTAAGTATTTGCATCAAAAGCTATATGGATATAATCCATACTGGGGACTGGATGTAATCCCCATGAAAACTTTCTGGTTTTGTACAGAGTACCTTCAGTGATAGGTTTGTTAAAACTTTGTCACCTTGTTCTCAGAAGTGTCAAGTGAGGAATTTCATCTTGATTTTCTTAAGTGGATTAGCTCTGGCGTAGCTGTGATGCTACTCATTCTTCAAGGTGCCTTCAAGGTTGCAGTGTCACAGTGGTGACAGCAATATTGCTCTCAAAATACTCCTGCTAGCAATCTTCAGTATTTATAATAAACAGAATTAAGTGAAGCCATATAGAGAAGCTTTACAAGGAGGTTAACCTTCTGTCACAGTTTAGAGACTTAGCAGATGTGCAACTTTTTGTACTTTAAAAGTTATGGATTTTTTTTTTTTTAATTTTTTTTGCAAAAGCCCCATTTTAGAAACTGTTGCAGCTGGTTGACAATCACCATGTCTAGTTCAATTAGTTTTGGAACCATAATTCTAGTTTAGTGCTGTAAGGGCTAAGACACAACAATACTAATGTGGGTTACTTTAATAACTTACGGCATTTGTGGACAAAGAGGTGGAGAGAAGGAGTGAAATCCTGTGCTTAGGATGGAAAATCAGGAGCCTGACTTGGGTTGGTCTCATGGGTTCGTGTTGCCTTGATCTTCTCTATTGGTCCCCTCAAAACTGAGGGTGGATAATACTCCTTTCACTGATGCAAAGAAGTTTTGAGCATATGTGAAGCTTCCACAAACAGGGTAATACTTTCAGGTAACAGTTGACAGCGTGTTGCAGAGCTTATATAAACAAAGTTTATACCTCCCTTTAAAAGCTGTTAAAATTACTACTGTTCCAGCACAGATGTTGGCTGTTGCAAGCCTACTTTGGCATTGCAACATTATGATTCAGAGATGCCATTGTTATCTCCTGCAGTGCTGTTTATCCATCTGCTTTGGCAGTTTTCTCCTGACTCTGCACAGGGATGAAGGGGAAAAAAAGAAGTCTAGATCTTCTCATTGGCTCTCTCATTCTCGTACTTCAGAGGCAATTGCTTGCTCTCCTCACCTCCTGCACCATTTTTGTTGTATGTAAATCATCTGTTGCATGTTGTGCTCCTAATAATTCTCAAGTTCTGTGCCAGAGCTGCTCATCACATATCGTGGCTGCTGCCATGGAAACAAATTGTTCCTAGTTTCATCGGAAGAATATTTTCTTTTTCAGTGACAGCTTTGGTTTTGATGCATCAGAAATTGAGAGGCCAGGCATCATTCTCTTTAACCAGGTGCTCTTAGAAGTTTTTTGAGAAGTAAGGAACGTGTGATGCTACTTAACATTGGTTGTTTATTCTGTTCTGAAGATCAAGACAAAGAAGCAGGGGGTGGGGCATTTGATGCTATTTGATGAATTCTTTTAAGGAAAACACTGCCCAAAAATCTTACTGGAACACATCATTTTAAAAAATGAATGACTGCCTTTGTCTTTCCCTCAGTCCTTTGAGTCTTCATTACAGCATGACTACTGTGTTCCCATTGACTTCTATGATAACACTGAGAAGTTGCTACTTATTTAAGTCACATTTGACCTTTACATCCTTGTGAACAAGAAGTGATGAGGGGACAAGCTCACATTCAGTGGCAATGCAAAGAACCAGAAAGCATGTGCTGAAAAATGTATGATGAAACTCAACAGAGCTGTTTGGAAACAGTTAATATCCAGACCAAGCTGGTGTCAGAATACCTTGCTCACCTGCATAAAAGAGGAAAAATGCTTTAATCAGTTGTTGTGCTTTTGGGAATCTACTTGATAACCATCAAGCAGCAGGTTAGCTCACAGCAGGCAAAAGTCTGACTTGGTAACAATGTATGGTGGTAACATTGAGAAGTCACTAATTATTTAAATCATATTTGACCTTTACATCTTTGTGAAGAAGAAGTGGTGAGGGGACAAAACCAACTACTTTCCTGATTGCAATATCCTGTGCACAGGGGAAAGAGCTTCCTGCTTGGACAAGTGATGCTCAGCCATCTCATCCCTTCCTGGGGTGCACCTACCTTGGTAGCATCAGGCAGGCTGTGATCTCAAGCATCTGATTGAAGTCTCAGGTTTTGATAAAACATGCCGTGACTTCACTACTGCTTTATCCTTTTAGTTGAGGGATATTCCCTCCCATCTGTTTCATTTGTTCTGTTCCTGCAACTTGTCCATGTAGCAGAGAAGTCAGCCTAGGATTACAACAGTTTGCTCTCTTAATATCTGACATGCCTAGCACAGCAGGAGCTTTTTTGCCTACTTGAGCCATGCAGGTGCTCAAGCAGCAATACTTTTGCTGATCATGACAATTTACAGCATATGGTGGCTTCTCAGCAGGACAAGAATACCCTCAGGTCAGCTGCATTTCTGCATTTCACCACATGGAGCAAACTTGCATCGAAATGGCAGTGGATTCCCTCCATGCTGCCTTTAGTTGATTTCTATTCAGGCCTTTTTCTGTGTATCTGTACTCTAGGTTCTACCTGTCAGCAAAGTTGCAGAAGTGTTTGATTTGCAGTGGATGAGCTCCCTGACTTCTACTCTGTCTCCATCGTTCAATAATTTGGACATTAAAGGTACATTGTTTTGAGCATATCTAAATTAAGTGCTCAATTTTTCATCCTGTCTTAAATTCAGCAGGAAATGTTCCAGAAAGAATACTTCTTTTATTTTTTAATTGAGGGTTCCAGTGTAAGGAAGAGACTTCTAATGAGGACAGAAAATTTCCAAGCAAATCATTACATTACATACTAGGTAGTGCTCTGTTCCTTTCTCATACTCCTCCTGTCATGAAAGTAATCCTCGGTACTGGAAGAATGAAAAATGGGAAAGAGGAAATGAAAATTGCCTCTTTGTGGTCTCGCTGTGATTGACAGCAAACAAAACTTGACATTGGAACAAAATAAGAGAAAACTGTCAAAAATACCCCTTTTGTCTAACAGCATAAGGAAGTGAGAGGTGCCCAGTGCCCTGCCTTGGAGGAGTTGGGCTGCATGGCATGTGCTGTGCTTCTCAGTCTTCCCATTTTGAGGCAGATGAGGTGCAGGGCCCAACAGGCACTTGAGAGCACTAAGTAGTTGGGGGCGAGCAGGTGAAACACTGACTGACTTGTGTTGGCAGATGGGAATTCAGGGATTCATTAGTCATGCTGTAGTCTCTTGTTTTGCAGTTTGTCACTATGAAAAGAGAGAAAAGAGTTGCCTTTCCATAGCTGATGAGAACTTTTAAGTACTGCAGGCTGATAATTAGGTAGCTGTGTTGCAGGTCAGGGAGATTCATGTGATGGGATTAGGATTATCAGGCTCTTTTAATAATGGAGTGTAGGTTGCTGGACCTTATTTTGGAACAAGCAGAGAATAGTCTGAGGAGAAGTTATCTCAAATGTGTTTTCTGTAGGAAGAAAGATCTTTTTCAGCTATAGCATAATCATACAGTGATACAATTCTTGTCTTTTCAGATTAGGGTCTGTTGTAGTAAAACTCAGTCAACTGGGAAATAAACATAATTTTTTCCAATGCATCTTACATAATGGAACCTTTATGATACCCAGATTTGGGTTCTGTGTCTATTTTATGTGGCTTTCTCCACAGGTTGTAGTGTTCCTACTCAAGAAAAGACTTGCCTTGCCATCCTTCAGTGATTCACTTTTTGTGTGGAAATTAGGTCTAGACCTGTGCTATCTGTCAAAGAGTATAGGGTGTGTGAGGCATGCTGTCCAGGTCACATTATTTTAATTTTAGATTGCAGGAGGGAGGAGGAAGACAAACAACTCTTTCCAACCACCTACATCTTCAGTACTGAAGCCACAAACATCTAAAAAGGTGTTAGTAGAAATGGTTAGCAATTAAATCATCCATTTAATATAAATTAATCCAAGTTAATAGATGGGTAAATATACGGTGACGTGAACGATGCTATAAAATTAATAGTTGGAGAGACATGAGTATTCATAACCTTGCTAATGTCTGTGGCAAAATAAAGTACTCTTGAATAAACTGAATGAGAGCTTACATAAAGTTTGAAGTATGCTCAAAATTGGGCAACATATCTGAGAGGTACACTGCTGTCTGTGGAAGCATGGAGAAGCCTCTGACACACTTCTTCCAAGAGGAAGAAGCAGAGTTAACAGGCACCAGGCCATTTTGCATGGGTTGCTTGGTACGGAGTGGGAAAGTCTTTTAAACAGTGAGACCGGTTTAAAGGGATTCACTGCTGGCAGCCCCTGGGCTAGAGCTCTCCAAGCTCAGTTTTCACACCTTCTCCTACTGAAGTGTAGGTAAACAGAAGGATTTAAAATAAGTGCTCCTCAGAGTAGCAAGTGCAGTTTCACCAAAGTCTTCCTGTGTCTTGGCTGCCTCACAAGACATTAAATACGATGCTCTGCCTCTTCTGTCCTCATTTTGCTCTGCAAGCACTGGAAATTTTTCATGCTAGCAGTTAGCCATTACTCTTTGGATTGTAGTTCTGGTCAAAAATGCTCTTCTGGCTCTTATAATAAGGGATATAAACTGCCCTTTTTTTTGACAGTTGCTATAAGCATGATATTTCAAAGTGATTCAGGGCCATGTTGTTCTTGAATTAAGAAGAATGAACATTTTTTTGGTTTTGTTGTTAGCTGTGAGTGTCCGACTCGAGCAGCTGACTGCTGAGCCTTTCTTGAAATGGTGCCTTTGGGTTTCCCAAATACAATTAAAGGGGACAGGTTTGTGCATCTCGTAAGGGGCTGCTTTTGCACAAATATCACTGGTGTCCTTGCAATGCTATGGAGAACCAGCCCAATAAAAACTGAAGCTCCATCTTTGAATAACTTCTGGATGGATATAAGGTGCAGGAACAGCTTTTGTACATGTGAGTAGGGGGGAAGAACTGAAGCATTTGGTATTTCCAAAATGTTCCAACCATACTGTCAGTGTTGCTTAGCAGCAGAGGGTTTAAAATAGGGGTATTACTCAACAGTGTGAGCCACATTTGCACATGGTAATGTTCTGTGTCCTGTATTGACTTGATGCATTATAAAAGTGCTAAGTTAATGTAAGGAAAGTGAAGATAGCTCACCACCTCCTCTCTTAACTTGATGAACAAATGGCTGAACATTGACATGTCTTACTTATATTTTCAGCAAGCTGATGTCCAGTACAGGCATGCCGTGGTGTTTTGGTTCCCATAGATGTGTGCATGCAGGCCTCACTTGGATGTAAATACCTTTCTCACTTCTGTGTGCCTATGACACAAGATTAACTCTCAACCCAGCAGTCAGTGCTGATGCCAGATAGGGCTCTGCTGTAAATGCAGCATCAGTTGGTTTGAGGGATGCTGGCAACAGTGGGGACAAGAGCAAGAGCAAAAAGCACTCGCTGATCTTCCAGCAGCCCAACTTCCTGGCCCTTGCCAGTGCATGTTCCCACTACTCATCTGCTTCCTAGGGGGTTTGGTTCTCTGCAGTGATACTGGGAGTATCTGTGGTGTAGGTCCTGGAGTCTTAGCCTCCCACAGAGTAAGTTGGAGGACTTGGAGGACTGCAGTCTGCTTGCTGTCAGCTCCAGAAGAGTGGAGTTACAGTGATGAGGGCAATAGATCCTGGTGGCCAAAGGGAAAAGTTTGATATGGGTATCAATGAGTTCAAGAGTTCTGTCCTCTACATGATAAAACTTAAGTGTGGGTGGTGGTAAAGTTGTATGGTAGCCTACTGAAAAATGTTATTTTCTGATATAAAGATGAACAGCCCAGAAAATTATAAATTTAGCTCCTTTGAAGAGCTTCAACACTTGCTTTACAGCTATAGAAATACATGGCTAATGATCTTCCTAACGAACATGACTATGTATTATTGTATCAAAATATGACCATATTTTAAAGCCCTGAAGTGAATTAGAATAACAACTGGATCTGTCATTAGTGTTTCGTATGCCATTCCATGGAAATAAATTGCTTATCAGATGCAGATGTTTAAAAGCTGACCTTAAAATAAGGAAAATATGCTTCTTGAACAGATCTTTCTGTTTTTTTCACTGTTTAAAACCATGGCCTATTTCTTCAGTGAAGGCTCTTAAACAGCCTATCTTCAATTATACAGATAGAATATTGTTTAAATTTATGTTTATTTTATTTGCCCTTTCACATAACTGTGAGCCATTTTACAATAGGTATTGCCTCAATACAGAGTATATGAACATTGGAGGAGTATGGCCATTACATTTTAATCTAAGACTGGACTGTGTGCAAGGAAATTACTTCATCCAGCCACTTGCAGTTTGCAGGATTATATTTCAAACAGAAATCTGGTAGTGCTTATGACAAATACCACGGTATAAATTGTGGGAACTAATATTAATTTCAAATGCTGGTTTAATGTTTTTGAGGAGGAGAGCCAAGCTCAGTGGAAATATAAGTGAAGTCAACTGGTTTGGTTTGGGAATTGCAGTGGATTTAATACTTCCTTAGACTTATCTGCTATTGCTTTACCTCTGTATAGGCTTAAGATACAAGGAGAAGGACACTGAAAAAAATTATTATGTCACCAGTTGCTTGGAAAGATGATGATTTTCAGTTGTTAAAAGAAAACAAGTTAGACATCACATTTTAGTCAGAAAAAGGACACCTGATGTGCCAATGGATGATGCATTGTTTGTTTTTTTTTCTAAAATTATTGTCAAAGACATGGAGATTGTATGACAGACCTCATGTTTCTCTGCACACATGCTTTGTGCTTCAGAAAGCAGTGAGTCTCATGAGATGTCAGTTGCTAAGAAAAATATGCTCCTGTTTCCAGTTAGGCAACTGGGGTCTTGTGAAACTTAGAGAATCATAGAATGATTTGGATTGGAAGAGACCTCAAAGATCATGTAGTTCCAACCCCCCTGCCATGGCCAGGGACACCTTCCAATAGACCAGCTTATTCAAAGCCCCATCCAACCTGGCCCTGAACTTTTCCAGGGAAGGGGCAGCCACAACTTCCCTGGGCAACCTGTGCCAGTGTCTCACCACTCTCATAGTGAAGAATTTCTTCCTAATGTCTAACCCAAATCTACCATCTTCCAGTGTAAAGCCATTATCCCCTGACCTGTTGCTACATGCCCTTGTAAAAAGTCCCTTCCCAGCTTTCCTGTAGCTCCCTATGGGTACTGGAAGGCTGTTATAAGGTCTCCCCGGAGCCTTCTCTTCTCTGGGCTCTTTCTCAGCCTGTCTTCATAGGAGAGATGCTCCAGCCCACTGATGAGCTTCATGGCCCATCTCTGGTCTTGCTCCAACAGGTCTGTATCTTTCCTGTGCTGAGAACCCCAGAACTGGACACAGTACTCCAGGTGGGATCTCATGAGAGAAGAGTAGAGGGCAAGAATCACCCCTGTGACCTGCTGGCCATGCTGCTTGTGATGCAGCCCAGGATACGGGTGGCTTTCCAGGCTACAAGCACATATTGCTGGCTCATGTTGAGCTTCTTTCTCATCAACCAACACCCCTGAATCTTTTTCCTTAAGGTTGCTCTCAATCCATTCTCCACTCAACTTGTATTTGTGCTTGGGATTGGCCTGTCCCAGGTGCAGGACCTTGCACTTGTCTTCATGAGGTGGCATGGATCCACCTCTCAGGCCTGTCAAGGTCCCTCTGGATGGCATCCCATCCCTCCAGCATGTCAGCCACACATTGCTTCTGCAGCCTCCTGTAGCTTTGTTTCAAAGCTCCTGGCTGTGGAGGTGCATTCATAGAAGCCCAACTTTCAAATTCTTCTGCTATGGAGGAGATGGTGAAGGTAATTTCTGCACTACCAGCTTTTTACATTTGGGCCATATGTTACCCAGCTGATGTGCAGAGTACCACATGCAGACAGAGGATGTTGCTGTCCTGTGCTGGCTGCTATACCTCTGCGCTGGCAAAGATTTTTAGCGAGGGTGATTCAAAGGTAGCACTTAAGGATGCACTATGAAGAGGAGAGAGCTTTTTCAACTGGGATCCCTCTCAATTTATTACTTGAACAGATCCTGAACTGGAGAGGAAGAAAAGGGGAGAACTGGTAAGGGCTTGGACCAGCTGAGTGCTCCACAGATGTTATTTACCACTTCTGATTATTCCATCACCAAATAATTTATCCACACATGTGTATGCATAGGCGCTATAACAAGGCCTTGAAATGTTTATCTTGTAGTTCAGAAATACCTTGTTCTTGTGGTTTCTAGTAACAGTGGTTATCTATGACCTGTTTCCTGGATACTTTCCAATTTGCTTGAAGAAAGAAGCTGAATGAAAATTATCTGGGCACATACACAATATTGTCCTTTGTAAGACTGCCTGCTCTTGCTGATAAACTTCACACAGAGATGAGCAGGATTTCTTCCATTTGCTGTAGATTGAAATCTTGCTGAAGCTTGAAGTTCTTTGCAGGTGTTCAAAATTAGCTGTTAGCAGCCTTACAGGAGTCACCTGGGATTCAGCAGGGCTTGGATTTGGTCGTTTGAAAGTGTCCTTTCTGTATGTGCTCAAAGTGTATGTCATCTCAAGGCTTGCATGTTGCTTTAGGTTGTGAGTTCATTTTCTGAGACCTGACAAGTCCATGCAACGAGGAGGGATGAGATGACAGTTCTTTCTGCCACCTTCAATAACTGTCCTAAAGGTTTGTTTCCTTCTTCCTTTTTTTTTTTTTTTTTTATCCATACACGCTTATGATCTTGAATGTAAACTTGTCAAGCTGGTTGCTGTCGAAAAGCAGAGAAAGCGCCGGGTTTGAGCTGCTGCTGGCATAAGCTCAGGTTTGCCATGAGTGTCTTGAATTAGGCTCTGAGGCCAGGCCAAGTAAATAAATACATTTCCAGGTTCTCTTTGGCTTTTGAAACTAGTTTTACATCTGGAGAAAATGCTTGCATGAAATGCTTATTCCCTTTGGGCAGAGGCAGATGTGGACCCTGCACACAAGCCACATACCAGCACCCGGATGTTTGTTCCTCTCTGCTCAGCTGCTTGTCTGAAAGTTTCTGGCTTCTGCTGGGCTTGCAGTGGCAGAGCTGGAGGAGCAGCACCCCTTCCTTCTCAGACATGGGGTGATGAATGCTTCAGGGCAGGCACCTTCTTCTTAGTGGGACCCAGAAAGCGGACTGTTGTCTGCATGTTCTGTTAGCTCTAGGTAAGTGTAAGATTAATTTTCCTGTCCACCAGGTCAGTGATGCATAGTGAACCTGGTGGTATTTCTATTTTTAAGTAAGTATTGCTTAAACTACTGTATAAATTACTTTGCTGATAAGGCCTATGAACCCCCTTGACCCAAGTGCCCAAAGTATCTAAGGTCTCTTCTTGGGCTTTCGCACCTTGACAGGTCAGGATCTAAGTAATGGGAAACAGATCTCAGCTGCATAATTTTGACTTCATTTCTCTGAAGTCTGGTGTTTTCCTATGTCAGGCTGGGTTCACTCTCTTTGCCAGCCCTGCAGGTAGCCATCAGCTGTGGGGAGCTTTTACGCATGTCATCCCTCCACTGGGATGAGCTAATCTTTTGCTGCGCCTGGCTTTTCTTTCATCTTTGGCAGGGAGTTTTTCTTCTTAAAATTCTTCCTACAGCCAAATGGACAATGTGGTTCCTTTACTTGTTTTTGTTTAAGCCTGGGGCTTTGCTCTGTTTCGCTACCCGGGGGCAACAGTTGCTGCTACCTGAAAGGGCATTGAGCCCTGAGTGCTTCATTAGTGCTGTCTACATGTAATTAAGAGGCAGGCTAGAGCATGGCATGCTGTGATTTGTTTGTATTCTGTCTCTTTGCTGGCTGCCCAGTAGATGTTTATGTTCAAAGCACCCATCTTGGTCTTCCATGTTGAGGGAGAGTTTGGAGTGTCATGGTGTTGCAAATTCTCCTCCTCCAGGTGCTCTGTGCAACTGTGCCTCTGGCAGCCCCTGTCTGCAAACCAGTTGGTAGGAAAAGCTCAATCTGACCCAGAGCTGGGATCCACACTTTTAACTGCTGGCCAAGGTGTGCTGTTTGGTGCTCTGTTTCTTAAGCCTCTTAAACTTTACTTTTGCTGGGTAGAAGTGTCTAGAAATCCATCCAGGAGAGCTGGCATTTGCTGAAGTCAAGCCGGTGCAAAGTGAATTAAGTGTCTGATGGATAGGTTTTTTTGGTCTGTCTGCATATATCCTGGTGGTCTTTCATCTGCAGTTTAGATATCTTGGAACTGCCAACACTTAGTGGACTGTACGAGCTGCAGGTTGGGAGGGTGGGAGCAGTGCCATCCTAGATACCTCCTTGCAGTTTTCTGCCTCCTCCAGCCTGTCTCATGTTGCTGTGGCAACTCAGAGCACCTACAGGCATGGAGCAGTTGTTGCCAATCCTTGCTTTCAGGCTTCATAGTCCTTATATTTTTATGCCTCTCAGTTTACTGCATATTGTGGGGCTTTGGGGTTCTTTTGTACAAGGCTAGAAAGTGGTAATTTTCAGGATGGCATTCACCTAAGACAAGATGTCTTAGGTTACTTTTGGCCACACTGCAAGTTGTGTGGCCTTTGTGTCTGATTAAAATCCCTCCGGTTTAATTTCTGAGTAAAATAGAGTTTTCCCAATCACATGGTAACAAAGGACTCCATTGCAACATTTCATTAGGAGTCTGTGTATATCACAGTTACTCCCATTTCCAACAAGAAACTCACAGATGACCCAAGGGAAAGTCAAATATGTGTACGCTGTTGTCCAGCTATCTGCAGCTGGCTAGAAAGTGTTTTCCAGTCTTTATCCTATGCTCTGTTACATATTTTCTTGCGCTAAATTTAAGACTTATTTTATTTTTTGAGTACTGAAAAATGTGAGAGTTATACAGAATGTATTTTGCTGTCATTTTCTTCAAATTAAATACTTTATCTTCCTCTAATTAAGCTCTTAAGAGCAATTACCACCGTCTTATGAAAAGCAATTGCCAAAAGGTTATCTTCCTTGAGTAAGAGAACAGGAAATTGTGCTAGGGATTACAGGCTCTGTGGAGATTTGCCAATAAATCTTCCACATAAAATATTTGTAGACATTGTAATTGCATACTATGCTTCATGCTTGTGCAGGATGCCATTCTTCCCTTGAGTTCATTGTGCTTAAGTCTTAGGGCTTTTACAGTGCTTATGTGTTTAATGTGCACTTGCTGCTGTCATCCAAAAGTAGATTTAAGTTTCAGAGGAAAGAAAATGGCCTATATTCTGCTTATCTCTATTACTAGTAACACAGATGCAGATATAGGCCAGTGGAGGACTGCATGCTTGAAGAGCTGTGGCAATTCCTGTTGCTGGATATGACTGGAAAAAATGCAGACAAGCCTGAGGGGTAACAACTCAGGCTCATCAAAGTAGGTTTGGTTTTATGGGGCTGCAGTGAAATTTTGGTGTTTTGCTCCTCATTCCAGATGAAATGCCTGTGTGCTTGTATTCGTACAGCTTGTTCTTCTGTGTCTTTCCTTGTGACTTGGCTTGTAGTTAATAACTATGCTAGTCAGAGGGAGTCTAATTTGGGCATGTCCTCCTATGCTAGCCTCATGCCTCTGACAATGATGCGTGCTGGAGAAAAGTGTATGAAAACTCTATGGGTTAGTATGATTTCTTCTAGTTTTTCTCCCTCCCAGTTCACTCCTGTGATGTTCTTAGCTTGGTTAAATTGTTCTAGCCAGGAGTTTCATAAAAATTAACATTGAGTATTTGAATGCAAACAAAGTTTTTTTTTTTGTTTTGATCCCTTTTGAATGAATGGGATGCTCTCTTAATTATGGAGATTAATCAGGCATATCTGTTAAAGGGGTCTCTGGAATAGATGGTGACCCCAAAGGAATAAGGGTTTGGTTCAGTGAGATCTTTCACGAACAAACTGCTTTCCCAACTTTGCTAATTGTGCATCCATCTATAGGATGATTATTTGACTCCTAATATTTAATTGTATTTGCAGGCATGCGTCTGAGTTCTGTGCGTTCTCTTTTGATTTAATGTTTAATTTTGATTTAATGTGCCCAATATATTGAATCAAACTATTAAACTCCACAAAACTGGTGGACTCCACACCAGAAGAGGCTTCATCTTCCTTAGGCTGGATTTATGAATGCAAAACCTCCCTTCTGGGTTAAATTCAGGAAACTTGTGGGACCCCGTCTTTGTGCAGGGGAACCAAGGGTGTTGTCTTCTGTTTTAATCTCTCCCTAGTCCTGAGCAATGTATCAAAGACAGGGAGGGATACAGAGAAGAGTTTCTGGCAGAAAGCAGTGATGGTGACTCTGTTCTTCTAGAATGTCAGGGAGAAGGAATCATAGAATCATAGAATTAGCCGGGTTGGAAGGGACCTCAGAGATCATCAAGTCCAACCCTTGACCCATCTCTGCGGTTACCAGCCCATGGCACTGAGTGCCACATCCAGTCTCCTTTTAAATATCTCCAGGGACGGAGAATCTACCACCTCACTGGGCAGCCCATTCCAATGTCTGATCACCCTCTCCGTAAAGAAATTCTTTCTAATATCTAACCTATATCTCCCCTGGCACAACTTAAGATCATGTCCTCTTGTCTTGTTGAAAGTCGTCTGGGAAAAGAGACCAACTCCCACCTTGCTACAGCCTCCTTTCAGGAGGGTATGGAGATGGAGCTCCAGGCATAGCCCATGCTTTCACACACACGGGTGCTTCCCAGCCATCTCCTTCTTTTCACAAGGCCAGCAGATTTCAGAAGAGAAGCTTTCAAGAAGTCTTCTTCGGCCAGAGTTTTGGAGTGTGCAGCAATCCTCACCTGAGCTCTGGAAAAGCTTAGACTCGAGGTTCTCATCTTGTCCCACGGCATGGATGTGCTTCTGGGTCACAGCCTGGCTCCCAGCCTGTATGCAGCAGCCTTTCTCTGCAGAACCACGCTGCCTAGCTCAAAGTACAGCTTGGTACCTAAAATGTGTCCCACTGCTTTTTCTAGGCCAGGATGGACCACCTGCAGCTGTTAGCCATGGACAACAGCTATGCATCTTTCACTGTCCAATTTGTTGTCTTCCCAGCAATGAGGCAGTGCTGGAGCAGAGGTGTGCACTGGGGGGGTGTGGAGGGACCCTGCTGTGCACCTTGCATATCGGGCCTATTCTGCATAACCCTTTGGTCCTGTTGTCCATCATCTTAGCTTTTCCTCAGGTAGCCTTTTGCTCTGGTGCAGGTAGGATGTCTTTTGGCTCTTGAAAGGTTAAGGATTTTTGGTAGGCGAACTGGATTCAGGAGTGTTGTCCATCCCTTGATCCTACCCATGTACTTCAGTATGCGGGGAGCTTTCTTCTGATGTCACACTTACTTAAAACTGAAGTATAGCATTTAAGATTGCCTGCAGTGATCCAGTTCTAGTGCTTATCCGAATATAGAAAATTAAAATAAAAGCTAAATTTGAAGTTTATAGTGTATTCCTTAAATACAAAAATAACATTTTCCAGCCCCAATTGCAGGCTTTGGAGTCCAGTTCTTCAGTGTCTCAGCAGGCCCCCAAATCTGCACAGCTACATGCAGAATGAAGCTACCAGCTACTTTGAAGCCAAAACTGGGAATTACAAAACCTCTGTAAATTGGCAGCCAGCTTTTGAGTTCATTATGAGGGAGGTCATTCTCCCATTCTTCCTTACAGAAATGAATGTAGCTTTTGAGTACTTTTTAAAAGTTTCGTTTGATCACAATGCGGATGAATTGTTTTAGCTGTGATCGCCTGATGGGAAACTGACTTCTTTCTTCCTGGAAGAAGAAATACCGTGTTGATTCTTGCAGCAGCTTTTAGAACTACAGGATGTGATTTCCTTTTTTATTTAGAAAATTGAAGATTTTGGCACTAACAAAGGAAATTTTCCTCCTCCTTCTTGGCTTTTTTTTTTTTTTTTTTTAAATACTAGTCAGGTTTCTTTTGAAATCTGTGAATGTGCAGTATAAGGCCTTTAATGGGGCTGTTTCTGAAGCATCCTCTCAAAGCATATTTTTTTACAAATATTTTCAGCTCTCACGTAAAAACAGTGTACTTGCAAAATACTTTGAAGACTATATCACTTCTAGATTTGGCAATGTTTTAAATGTGGGAAAGAAAGAAAGAAACTATGGTGAGGTTTTTTTCATGGAGTGTAGACTTTCATGGACTAATGGAATGGTTTAGAAAAGAAGCAATGCTCACCTTGAAGGTATGTGGTGTAGGATGAGAAACCACTTCCTCAAGCTGGAACATTGGAATTTCCAATGAGATCCAAGGAATTATTTTTTTTCCCTGTGAGGATGGAAGAGGTTGTCCAGAGAGGCTGTGACCATTCCACCCTTGGAGATACGCAGTATGGAACTGGACAAAGTCATGAGCAATCTGCTGTAACTGACCTTGCTTTGGCTAGGGCATTGGACTAAAAACCACCAGGAATCACCTCCAATCTAAATTATTCTACAGCTTTGTGAAATCAATCTTCCATTGTTTGTGTGATATGTACATGAGTTCGTCATTCTAGCATACGACTGTATTTTCTGTATGATTGCTGAGAACTGCAAAGAAATGGAGAGGGGATGGTCTTAGTGGAGGTTAGTAGATGGTTAGCAGAGGTTAGAAGTCTACAGCAGCAACTAGTTGGTCAGCACCTGGAGGTCAGGAGTCAAGTGCAGCAAAATGCTGCATGTTCAGATTATTATCCAGCACCATGAAATGGAGGGGAGTGTGTGTAACCTCCTTAGTAACTAACTGAGGATTGTCTTGTTATAAGTAGCTGTGAAGATGTATGCCTAGAATTGGTTTTCATTATGTGCGTAAAAATCAGTTGAATGAAAATAGTAAGTTTAAAGAACTGTATAGCTTTACTTGCCCTAGTATAAAACCTTTGCCAGGACCAGTTTAGAAGAATCCAGTCTTATAGCTTAGTCCTTGAATGCTGAGAAAAACAAATAGCAGCAATTTCAAAAACATCTCCCGCCAGCCAACCTCCAGGACTTTTTCCAAGTAAGTACTTGTTTCAAAACATGATTATATATGTTAAAATTTTTCACATGGCTTAAACTAAACACATAAAGTAGCAGGAATACCCGCTTCTAATCCTCTGTAAGCCTTTAGATTTACTTTATGGTTGTTGGAAAGGATATCGATTGCCTGCTGCCAGAGGGATTCAAGATGAGCAAAAAGTCATGGTGTAGTAGATGCTTTCCAACCCAACAGGTCAGAAAGGAAAACTAACCTTAAATGCTTCAGCAGAAAATAGATACGGCTTCCAGAATATGTTGTGCTCTTTTTTTCCTAGATGTTTGTTTTCTTGCTATTCTAACGTAATTAATTCAGATATCTTAAGTTTTTTACATGTATGTGTCAGTGCTATCCTGTTGTGGGTCCATAGAAATTCTTGGCCATCAGTGTCAAAGAAATTCTAAATCAATTAGGTGTGTGGTTGAGGCTGGAATAAGATAGGTAAGAAAATTTAGTTTTCTGATACATTCTGTATATTGGTTTCCTTACACTTATTTTTCAAAATGGCAGGTGACCTGGGGAAGAGTGTAGGCACTATTCACTGAAAGTCGAAGTCTCTTGTTTTGAGATACTTCTACAGAATCATTTTCCTTCTGGAAAGAACTCATCCAAGTGAGTTGAGATAGATCTTCTGTGCTGTGGAAGGTTGCAGAAGCCCTAAAAAACTCAGTTCACTGCAGAAATGAGGTGAAAATCTTTGTAGCTGTGATTTAAAAAGCCATGACTGGATTCTTTTCCTCCCAGACATCTCTTCTAGAAGTGGAAAAGTAATTCATTTCATGTTAGTTGTCCCTAGAGTACCAGGTCTGCATAGTTCAACAAGTCTGATTAAGGTTGACTGTTAACAATCTTATTAACCAATGAAGAAAAAAAAAAAAAAAGAACACCTTGGTGGCACCATTTAAACTATAAAGAAATACTATTGTGACTAAATTATACATGACAAAAAATAGCTTCATAAAACTCTAGTTGTCTAGATGTTGTTTTGGGAGAGTAGATGGGGGAGAAGGATAATCTTTTTTATAATTAATTCAACCACTCATAGATGGTGAAGATAGAGTATTGGAACAGTTGAAAAGGAGATTGACCTACATTTAGTTTCTAGCTACACAATCCAAGAGAGGGAAGAACTGCAGCTTGAGAGGCACATACAGGTTTTGATGGATAATGAAACATGAACTCTCGGTGTAGTGTACTCCATAAAGGAATGCAGCTGATCCTTGGCTGCAGGAGTGATGAAGATTCAATACTGTGTGAAAGAGTTTGATTCAAGGAAGTTGCAAGGAGAAGAGTAAGTCTAGAAAAGCTGTGAGGGAGGAGGGAGTGAGCTTCTGTTCTGATCCAAGAGAAGTTTAAGATATTACCAGATCAATCTCTGCGTGGGAGAATACTTCTACCAGTGGACAGAGATTTGATTCATAAGGCATGGGCATAACAACATTTGATGCCTGGAAGTTGGAACATAAAATGCAGGCTACTAATAAGTAATACTCTTTATTATGCTAATGATTCATTTATGAAAGAACTGAGGCATAGATTTGGTATATTCCCCATCTGGCCAAGTTTCTAAAGAGATCAGATTAGCTGTCTTTCCCTAGAAGAAATGGTATAGCTTTGCAGCAAAGGTAGACAACAGTGAGATGGTTCAGGACTCACTGGGTGAAGTCTTGTGGGCTATAATAATCTGGAAGCTTTGTGATCTGGAATAAATCTGTCAGGAACTGGAGTGAGGCCATCAGGTTTTTTTCAGATAGGCTGCTGAACAGCTGTCAGACAGGAGCTGCCAGTTAACATAAAGAATGTGTCCTAAATTGCCAAAATGTCTAAGTGATTTTGGCAGTGGAAGGAAATGTGGACTTGCTTTGTAGTCTTTTCACCACAGGAATGGATGGTGCATGTTATAATCTGTTCTAGCAGAGCATTTGTTTGGGCATCAAAGGAAAAGAGAAAATATAGAGCAAAAATCCAGATCAGTGCCCTATGGAGAAGAAATGGCAAGACTAGATCTTGGAGGCTTTTACATTCAGTTAAGTTCCACTCTTCAGAAAACTAGAAGCAGTTTACTAAATCATCTAGTATTTTCTCTTGACAGTTTTGATGTATTTGAAGCTGTATGTGTCAGTGCTTGAGAGTAGCTTCTGCTGAACTCACCAAGGTTAGAGATGGGAAATGTGAATTGTATTCCTGTTGTCCAGAAAGCCTTGAGTCTCTTTGCTTAGACTGTGCCTGTCTGCGGCTAGTGCCCTTTTACAGGTGTCAGACAGAGCTAAGTGTTGTCATCCTTTACAGCCAAAAAGGTGTCCCCTTTTCCCAAACACAACCTCCAAGGGGCTCTACTCCTGTCATGGCAGGTGCCTGTGGTTTGAGATGCAAAATGTAGACCACAAAAATGCTGACAGGGAAACGGAAATCTCTTCTAGTCCAAATCTTTTAATTTTCTTCACTACTCTGTGAAGCATATGTCCTGTAGGTTTGGGGAGTACCAGACTCTGTCTAGCTTGGCAAGTCTCTGTGTGGTATGTATTACCTCCAATGTAATGCCAGTAAGAAAGTTATCTCCTGATGCTGCAGTCTTGTCCTCCTACTTGTGTTGTGACACCTTGACCTCCTGCAGCACTTTACAACACCAGGTGTTGGGCTGGTTCCGTGATTTATCTCCAACCTGTGACAGCAGACGGAGATCTCCAGGTGCCAGATCTTTCATTAGAGCCTTTTAGGAGACCGTTGTCATTACTCTTTGCAACTCTCTTTCTCAAAAGGGATGGAGATGGCAAAGATGTCAAACAAACCTTAAACTCCTTGGTTGGTAGAGATCTTGTAGAGATCTTTAAGTACCCTGCCAACACAACCCATTCTATGATCTTGATGCAGTTTGTGGACAAAAAATAAATAATAAGGAATCCTAGGTTGTAAATAGACCACTGAGTTCTGCCTTGCTTCTACTTGAAGATACCTCACTAGAGAGAGGCCTGAGGAATATACCTGTGCTTGGCAGCAGTGATCAGCTGACAGCAATTCCTGACTTTAGAAGTTGACAGTGAGGAATTACATTAGAATAGTGACTGCTAAGTAAATACTAATCAATTGGAAATTGAGAATTGAGAAAGGGTGTCTATACTACATAAGCACAGAATTATTCATATACCATAGGTGTTAAAATGCAACTTTTCTAGTAGCACTGAGAACCTGCTGGAAGTCAGTATATTGCAATAATCCATTGCAATGAAACTCAGCAAAGAAGTTAGAATTAGTATCCTCTCATAATAATCAGTATATATGTGTAATGCATGACTACTCAGCTCTGTAAGAGACATATCTTTAGCAAAACAATTCAGTAAAGCTGGCAGGGTTCACACAGAAGAGGAATTTATTGCCCTTTCAATTAACTTTATTTCCTCAGCTAAAAGTAAGCATATGCAAACATTACAGGTTCAAGAGAAAACCAGTGAAGCAGCTAGGTTCTATACCAAAAATCTTATTCCCCACCTGTTTCCAAAAAAGGAGCCTCTACTCATCAGAGTATTTTGAAAGATCACTATTATTGGGAATCTTTTCGTTATGTAACTGGTATCTAATCAAGATCTACTAAGAGAAGTTTTAAAATTCTTTTATAGGGATTCAGGGATAGTTCAGTACCACCAAAGAAGAGTAATTGAATTGGATGCAATCACTCGTATATTCATATGCCTCTTCCTTGTTGCTGCTAAGTTATCACTCCAATCTGCAAAAATACCTGAGAGTGCAATATGAAGTCCTTCTTCACATGTGGGTTGATGAGGAAACCCCAGTGAGGTTCTCAGATGCTCTGGTTACTTCTTAGTAGTCACCCAGTCTGGGGCTCTGTGTGTGCCTTATGCCCTTTAGTTCTGCTGTGTGAGAAAATGAAGCAATAAGACAAAATCTGTGCAAAATTTTACCCTATTTTACCAAAAATGTGGGTTTTGTACCAACTTTTCGGAGTCTTCAGCCTTAATTACCCTTTCTGATTATTCATTCAAAAATAAGCTAACTCTGACAATTCCCCAAAGTCTGCTTTGGTGTATAAGAGGTGTGAGGTGTTTCTGCATATGAGATAATTGCTTCCATGAACTCTCGTTGAGTTTGGTGAAGAGCTCTCTTGAGCCTGGCAGCATAACTCAGTTGCTGGCACCATAATGCCTTGATGGACTCTGATGGTGCTTTTGGAGAAAATTGTGTGCTGGAGGGAGAGAGGGGGGGTGCCCTTCTTCAGCTTGTAAGTGAGACAGCTTGCTCACCAGAACTGACTGGTGAATTAACTTCCTCACCAGATGAAACAACTCACAAAGAGGGAAGTTTTCACAGCACAAGAGCATTTCTGACAGAGGACAGGTTTTTGTATCGGATGCATTGAACAGGCTGAAATTATATCCAATTAATGACTGTATAAGCTAGCCTTGTGCTAGAAGGCCATATGTTCACTCGTGTAGACACAGTGAAGACAGGAAAACAGCATCTGCAGTGATTACGGGTCTGCCTCAGAGCTGCTTCCTCACTGCAAAGCACTTGAAGAGGAAGGCGGCACCGGTGCCAACCACCTGAAGTAGGAGTGATGCTCACTGATGATACATGAGCAGATACAGCAATATGTGAATATTCAGTGGCTGCCTGCAGCAGTGTTTTGTCACTATGGGATGGGGTCCTTAGCTTGTTGACTAGTTGGAGGCACTTCATATGTGGAAGTGTTGGATCACTGTACAAATGCTCGGAAACTCAAAGCAGCACTAGCACGGCTCATGGTGTATAAACAAGTGTTTCACTTTAAAGAAAAAAGGCAAGTGGGCATGGATGGGAAGGGCTCACCTATGTGGAGCTACAGGTGGAAGTTTTTCTCCACCCCATGGTGGTAAAGTATCTTTCATCACCAGGTTCACAAATCCTGAAGATGTGTGCCAAAGCTATCAGGAATGTGTTCATGCATGTACCTCAGGAATGTGTACCATGCAAGTATCATTCTCTCCAAGGAGGGAAAGCACGGTGTGTTTTAAAGCTGGACAAATATGTATTTATATGGAGCTACAGCCTTTGATAAAGTACTGTGAGTGTTTTTTAGTTGGTTTTCTGCTTGAGGACTTTGATATCAACAATAGTTTGAGGAGTCAATAGGAGAGTTTGGGAAGGACCATAGCCTTCCCAATTTTGATCCATTTTAGTAAGGTGAATGGTGACCAGTTATCTTTCACCAGAGTTGCATTGCTTCAGTGGGGAGATGATGCCTTGGACTGTGTAGGCAGAGTCTGGAAAGTTTTTTTTGAGCTAGAAGAAAAAAGGGATTTCTTTGTCCTTGTACTCTTTTGTATTTGTCCTCTGAGATGAAGGATAGATCAAATTTTGGAAAACTAAGAAGACCTGTCAATTTTCTTCCCCTGGCATTTTTGCCATTCCAGACAGCTCTGTCTAATTCTGGTTTTGCAGTGAGTGTTACTTTGCTAGAGACCAGTTCCTGAGTGGATGGCTTCCATCGGTCTTCTGCTCATGAAGAAGTGTTAGCCAGATAAGGAGGAAGAGGAGAGGAGTATTGCTCAGCTTTGTGGCCACACATACACTCACTTTCTCCAAAGAGAAACATTCAAGTCCTTCAAAAGTGAGGATCTGCACTGGAAGATGGCAAGGTTTGTAGTTACTTGTAGTGATCTGGAACCACTTTTATATCCACCCGTACATGATCAATGGACAAGTGGGCTTTTCTGATGAATTGCAGAAGAAATTGGAGAGATTTTAGTTGTCACAGTGTCTCTGTAGGTTTAGTCCTTAATTATCCTTTAGTGCCATTCTGCTGAAGCACATTTGTTAATCACTCCAGAGTACTTTAGCTTCTTTCAATATATTGAATTCCACTTGGATGCTTTTAAAAGTGTTTGCGCAGCATATGCCTTTCTCAGGAGTATGGGAAATATCCACAGTGTGAAACAAAAGTACAGTGTTCTGAACTCAGCAACCATGTTGTTATCCCATAAATTAGTACGGGCTGTGCCGTTACGTAAGTTTATCTCTTGTCAGAATAATAAAAGCTGAGTGTGCTAAAAGACTGATAAGCCTGCCATGAAGGATTACGGTGTTCAAATTCCTTGCCTTAAAATAACACTTGTTGCTCTACTGACTGGTGCTGGCAGGGTAGTCTGTCTTGAGACCTAGCATAAAGCATGATATAGGAAAAAAAAAACCAAACACATTTTTTCCAGGCAGGTCAGATCTGAGCCTTAGCAGCCTTGCATTTAGTATTGTCTCTGAGCCTTATACAAAAGGACTATGAGAAAGCACAGCTGTTCTGTATTTCTGGATATCAAAAGTGGACAAAGTGACTTTTCAGTAAAACTGTCAGAGCCTCAAGAACCAAATGCAAAAAAAAAAAAACAAACAACAAGTGCTCCTTCTGTTGGCAGGTGGGAAGTTCAATCCCTTAAAATGCAAAATAAAAAATAATCAAATAGATAGTTGTACAGATTCTGAGGGTGGCCTGTGTTGAGGGCGAAGGGACAAGCACCCCACAGCTGCCGGCAAAAATCGCTGCTGGCAGTGTGTGTGCATAAACTATCAGTGCCCTTCCAGCAGCCCTTAAAGAAATGGTGAGGGGGAGAGGGGAAGTTCATCTCTGATACCACAGTTCTGCACAATGGGTCCCTTTCTGGGTGTCGGGGTCACAGCTGCTGTCTGGAGATTATGTACAGAAGCACTCTTCTTCTCGGGAGAGTGAGGTTTCCTGGAGGATTAAGCAAAGGCTGAAAGCAGGAGGAGTTTTTCAGGAGGGAGACAAAGGAAGTGAGGCCACGGCCATGACAGGCAATGAGCATCTGGGGAGAAGGACTTTGAGCAGCTACTGATAGTTACTGCTCGAGTGGGAGAGCCTCTAGTTGAGGCTTCTGAAGGGGTCCAGCTGTGGGATGAAACCCACTGTGGTTTTGGTATTACCCTACTTGCTTGCAGAGCTTGAAGTGCTGCTTTCCTACTCATGTGGGAGGTGGATGGAGTCTGACAGAGTTCTGCTATCTCCTGCATCGTAACTGAAGTAGATTCATTGCTTACCATCTCAGGTCCCTTCTAGTAATTCATAAGAAGTGATCAGTATGGTAATCTGAATCCCCACGTGAAAGTGTATTTGCACTCCTCGTCTGCTCAGCAAGCAGTGCTTTTGGCATTTTCCTGTCACAAACATGGTGTCACTGTGCCTTCTGAGCCTGCTGCTTTGGTGCTTCCTTCTTCCCTCATCCTTCTTAGCTTTGTTTTCCTCTTTTCTTTCCTACCTTGCTATTTCACCTCTTGAGTCCACATATTCCTGGGAAAGTACCCAGAAAAATCCTTCTACCCACTTATCGTGTGCCAGCACCTCTGTTTTATGTAGGAAGGTCTTCTATATTTGAAGCCAGGGCCATCTGCCTTGTTCCAAAAAAAAACCCTAAAAAAAGAAAAAAAAAAAAGGGGGAAAAAAAAGTTTTCTTGCAGTTTTCTGTAAGGGCAGTGGCTACAGTTCTTCTATATAACTTTAAAAGGAAAATCCAAGTCATCCTATGGTAGTAATATTTGAAAATTCTCTCCTATTTGTCAGTTACTTCTAAAGTTCAGACTGATATCACTTACTGCATCAAATTTCTTGCAGAATCCGTATGCCAGCTACTTCTTTTTAGTGGCTTCAGAATCCACTAGTGCTTTTTATAATCTGAAACAAATGGGTACTGCACATAATGTAGGAAAGGAGAGGTGGAGGCAGAGGAGGTTGACAATACATGCATTCAAATGATGTGAAAATGAAAGTGGGGAAAAAAATGACTGTGTCAGTAGAGTTTGTCAGAGGGGGTATTAAGACACATCATGGATTAGCAAATCATAGCAATTTTGAAGGCAAAAGAATGAAACTTCTTAAAAGGAGGAGAAATCCAGAAAGACATGAATCAGTAAGTACTGGGTACCGGCATTTAAATGTAATGTCATAGTTGCTGGTTATTTTCCCTGTTGCATAGGTATTTCTTAAGTGCAGTATGGCTGTTAACCTTTAAAACTGTATTCTACCCATTCTGTGATTCTGTGTATTTCCATTTGCCTTTGGCTCTCTAAAAAGGAACATCATCCAGTAACCTGCTAAGATATAAAGTAATTCTCCTACTGCAAACAGAAAATAGTTCATGCTTTTGATGTTGCATTTCGGCAAAAGCATGAATAAATAGTAACCGATACAAAAGATGTTGAGAAACTTGGTGCAGGATACAAAATGTAACCTGTACTTCTCACCTCATTCCTGTGTTGATACTTCTCTTAGAGAAAAAATGCTGAAGAGCGCTCCCCTGCCAAGCAACTGAAGTACTTAGAAAAATTTTTGAATCACAAGTCCTTAATATGAAGAGCACTGATGACTGCCCACATGTGGTGAATTGGATTAGAATATATTTAGCCTGAAGAGTTCAGGAAAGTTTTTTAAAGTTTCAAAAATGGTATGTGAAAGAAGGAAGTAGCTTAGCTCAAAATTCAGAGAAGTATTACTGAAATGTTCCTTATGGGTACCTTGAAAGTAGCCTTCCTGCCTCTGAAAGATGTAGCACACATGAATGGTAGCCTATTTTATTTGTTAGCAATTTTTGTTCAGATAATTTGTTATGTTTAAAGATATCTGTTGCATGTAATTTTCCCCTGTTGTTTAGAGTCCATCTAGAAATCTGGACACATACTGTGAAAGATCAGTTAAGTGATTTTAGTGTTTGTGAAAGCAATTTTTGTGGCCTAGCTTATGCCTTAAAAAGGTGATAACACCTGTCCTACATTTGTGAAGGATCTTAGCAAACATAAAAGGACAGTCTATTCAGTTTATGTACTTTGTTTTCCAATGTTGTGTTGTAATTACGTCTTTCCAAGCATAAACACTCTCTTTTCTAATCCCATTCACTTACATGGACATCAACTATTTTATACAGTGTAGAAATGTTAAATTCAGGCTGAAGTGTGGTCCAGAGAAGAAGTAGAAGAACTCTTTCTATAATGTTTGCTGCAGAGGAATAGAAACTTTTTCCCTTGTCTCTAAATTTAGGGATTACACTGGCACTGACAAGCAAGGACTTTTAAAAAAGAAAAGAATGAGTTGTGCAGTAGAAATTAGAAATACTTTAAGATTGTAATATCTGCTTTCGTCTTCTTTCTCTGTTGCAGTTCTGACCATATGGTCAGCTTTAAGTGTGCAATTTCTTTTTTCTGTGGGATTGCTCAGGGTTAACTTGCACAGCACATTCATAACTGTGCTGCAGCTTATAGGGGCAGGAAATGGGACCCAGCATGTATTGGAAGGAGGTATTTTGTGTCTTGAGGAAAAATCTCAAACAGTTGTTACCAGGATGCCCCACTATGTGTAACACTACATCATATGATTCAAAACTGTGGAAAAATTACATTTTTACTTCAGTATGACCTCTCATATATCTGGATGCTACCTCTTGGATTGGAAGGTTTTTTGTTTTGGTTGTTTTTTGAGAAGGTCTAAACTCTTTATCTCTGAAATATTCAGAAGAGAGATGAAATCTTTTTTGACATCTGTGTTGATGTTATATTGTGGGCATAGCATATGTAGGAAGGGAAGAGGAGTATGGCTTATAGGGAGAGAAAGGCTTGTCTGTTTTTAAGCTTGCCAGCACTTGAGTGGTTCTGGAGATGCTGTACTTCAGAGCCACATCTCTGTGAGGAAGCCCCTCTGTAGCAGAACACGGGATGTTCCTCTCCAGTTTGTGATCAGCTCATGCAGCACTCCTGGGACCACAAAGAGTCCCTGTGGGAAACATCAAGGCTGTGAATGATGGCCCTCCATCCAGGCACTGTGCTCCAACTAGGATGAGTAGGATGAAATGCTTCACTTCTCACACTACTCTCTGCATACTTGCATTGATCTCCTGATCTTGGTCATGGTGTGGCTGATGGCCAAGATCCATTGTTTGCTATTCTCCAGCCTTGGGATTTGACTCCTTGAAGGGAGTCTTCTGTATTATTGGGCCCTGTTCGTCTGTTTCCGGGCAGTCTTGAGAGCCCATGATGTTTTGTTTATTTCTTTCTTTCTTTTTTTAACATCTATGTTAAACATCTGTGTGCTTTTCTTTAGCATCTATGTGGGACTCTCACATTTAGAGCATAAGTTTTAGATTAGCAAATTTCCACCATATCCTAAGAAGACTGAAATCACCTCTGCCTTAACTTGATACCTCCAACCAGATTCCCCAACTCAGGAGAGTGTTTAGGAAGTAGTAAAAATATCAGTGATCCAGGAGGTCAGTTTTGTTAGACTGAGTTAAAAGGACAGGAAAGGTGACATGAGGGACTTGTCCTACCTCATAGCAAATCAGTCTCTGAGTGCCAGTAGTTTTGCAGTCTCTGAGTGCCAGTAGTTTTGGGTTTTGTTTTTTCATGAGATTAATATAGAAGGCTAGAATCTATTTCTGCCTGTAGGAGCAGGCATAGTATGTCCTAAACGTTTTCTATGGCTTACTCTTCTCTCTGAAAGCTGAAGTGTGAAGCATATTTTGAGATACTTCTATGTTGTTTGCTTGCACAGAAGAACATGGCAGTAGGTGGGATACTGGAAAAGTTAATAGCACTCAATGTGGAGGTGAGAAGATAGTTTTGTTTCATCAAGATAGTGACTCATGATGCCAAAATGTGGATGCAATGTGGATCATATATTTTAGCTTAGGTATCATACATACTTCTTGAGGTCTAAGAAAAAGCCAGCCAACCTCTGGTAGGAATACTGTCAGGGTTCAATGTCCTGTAGTGATCCGAGTTGTTAAAGCCTGTCTCACCACATGAGAATACAGAGCTCTCTTTCTGGGGCTTTTTGAAAGCAGAGTGCTGCCGTTGTTGGTAGGGTGCTGCCCTGTGCCAGAACACCACAGCGGATGTCAGCATGTGCTGTGTATTCAGTCTTGGTCTGAATCCAGTGAATCTGAAGAAAAACTAGAATTTGGGGATGTTTCTTTGACTGGTCAAGTACCATGATCTGGGGCTCTGGCAACATGAAAGGCAGTGCTTCACACTGTTCTGACTTCTGTCACTTCCTTTCCTCTCTACACCCCAACCTTCCTGAAGAGAAATTGCACAGGTGAGACTTAATACTTCCTAACCAGTGGAGGGCTTTTTTCTTTTTTTCCTCAGCCTTCTCTTTTCTTGATCTAAATTCAAATTTATGAAACTCTTAGATATCTAAAGTTTCTGTTGAGAGATTCCATCCCCAAGAAGCCTGAAATCTCAATGCTGAGTTTACTGGACCTTTTTAGTGGGCATTTCTCTTACCCCCTTTTCATGACCTACAAGAACTGCAGAGGTGCAAATACATCTGATCATAAACAGAGCTGAAATTTGTTTTATTGCATTGTCTGTGTCAAGCTATTTTGGCAGCTGATTGAACAGTGCTTCCAAAAGGCTCATTTTAGAAGGAGTGCTTGCAAAGTAAAGTTCTGCTAATCCTCATACAGGCAAAAAACCTGATCTCCATTTTGGTCTTTGATTGTCTTCTGCCTAGGCTGCTTTATTACTCTCATCCATCTGTTAATGACTGCATGAAGGCCTCTGAAAAGCATCACGAGTCCTTCGTCCTTTTGCTTTGACTTGAGACCCTTCTGTGGTGATGTGTGAAAATCTTGTCCACTGTCTTGGTACCAAGTTGTGAAGTGCCTCAGTGCATGGAAAAATGCTTGTGCAGCCTTCAAAGGCAATTCCCAGGTGGTGGTAGAGAAATAACTGCCAAATAGTGCTCTCTCTCCAGACAGATTTCATTAGCCCCCTTTGGTCAGAAAGATGCCTTCCAGTCACGTGTGGCCCCAAGTGCAGCAAACACATTATTAAAGTGAAGGCGTGACTATTGGAGATGATGCAAAAGTTTTCCTGGGGGCAAAGTTTACTCATTACTGGCTGAGCCAGTGCATCAGAGGAGAGTGAGAATCCATAGCAGATGGAGCCTTGGGCTATAGGCACTTGACACTGTGGAGGAGGTTTTGGTGAGAAGGGTGTGAGAACATCTGCCAGGAGGAGAGCTCTATCTGTTGTTAGACCTCAGTCAGTGTTGTGCAGTTACCGTACCCACACCATACCACGTCTCTGCCACGAGCTCCTTGGGTCTGGTGGAAATAAGAAGGTGAAATGCCTCTCCTGACAGAACACAGATTTGCAAAACCCACTGGGTTGGCGCTCTGTGGGAGGGAGCACGGCACCGCGTGGGCCGCTTGGCACGTGGCAGGGTAAAAGGGGATGGTTGAGAGGAAAGTGTTTATGCACAGCAGAGACTGACGAGTATTTTGAGCATTGCTGCTGAAGACACCAGGGAGTGGAGATGGATCCTGATCCTGATGAAAAATTCCTGAAGCAGAAGAGGAGATGAATCTGAACAAAGCAGACATGTCTCCTACAAGACTCCTTCTGCAGGCTGCATCCCTGGCTTTTTTTCTGAACAGTTTTTACATCCAACTTACTTGCAAGCTGCCTGCCCGGGATTTCATTGGCATTCTGCTTTGCTGCTGTAATCTCATGTTGTTAAGGAGTGTGATTTTTCATTCTTAGCTGTGCCGAATATAGAAGATTACATAAATACCTTGGGATCTTGGGAGCGGGAAGAAGAAGAAACCGCAAAACCACCAAACCCTTCCTCTGAGAAGCATTTTGACGGTGTAACCTTAGGTCTTCCTTTCAGAGAAAATTCTGCTCAATGTAGAAGCAAAGCAGACATGCCTCTTTTAACAAGGAAGCCACAAACTGGCTTCCTAGTGGTCCAGCTGTGCTAATAAGCAATTGCAGACCAACACACTGAGCTGAGGTAGATTTTTCTCCTAGTGGCTGTTGCCCAAAGATGTTTTGATACAGGAGTGCTTTGCCCTCCTCTTCTGGTGTTGAACTCCTGTCACTTCCATCTCCTTCCTCCTGCCCTCCTTCCCCTGAAAAACATCTGTTCACTTTCTAATTTGAAGCCATTTCATAAAGGCTGTACTTGTAAGATTCAGCTCTCCTCTTCGTAACCCTCACATTAAACCAAAGGATAATCCCAGGGGTGGGGGGACTGGTTCGTTTCTCTGTGCAGTTCTGCAGTATAGTTTCTCCTTGAAAACTGGTGTCAGCAGTGTGCCCCCGGTACAGGGGAAAAACTGAGCTGTGGGTACAGGACCCCTTTCTATTTTGTTACTGTGAATGTGTTTGGGTTCTCAAGTCCTCGATGAAAGGGTCGGTGCAAGTGCTGGGGTCAGCCAGACAAGCTCACCAGGGGGTGGACCCCGAGCCAGGGGTTCAGCAGAAACACTGCCCAGACGCCGTGCTGCTCTTTGCCACACGGAAAAGAGTGGCTATTTTCTTTTAAAGTCTGTAATATATCAAATAATATAATGTACTAAAAAGATTTTATCGGTTGGGTCCTTCTTTTCAGAAAGTGAAAATTTGTTAAATATGCTTGCAACTCCAGAGAGAGAGAGAGAGAGAGGCGGTGGGGGGAGGGAATAAAACTTCAAACAGCGCTGCTAAAAACAGCCCGGGCTGCTTTTGTTTGGACTTTCAAAAAAAAAAAACCGCAGCAGCTTAATGCCTCCATTGTACGCGGGGGGGAAAATATGCTAATTCGAAGCACATTTCCCATCAGAAGCCCTTTCAGTCCTGTCATCGTTGAGATATGAAGGATGCTAAAAGCGGGGGGCAAGGGCGAGGGGGTGGGTGCCCGCGTTACGGGAGCGCGGCGGCCGCTGCATTGTGCGCGGGGAGCGGTGCTGAATGGGCCTGACGGGACCGCTCACCCGTGAAGGCCCCTGGCCCTGGGGCCAAGCAGGTTCCCATGGGCGCCGACTGCCCCCAGCCCCACCGGGACCTCCTCGCTGTCACCGCCACCGCCACCACAGGGACGAGCATCCTCGGGGCCACCGGCCAGGGCAGAGGGGCTGCCGACAAAATTTGCAAGCTCACGCCGTCGTAACCCATCGTCTCTCTCTCTCTAGGTGACGTGGGCAGCTGCTTTCTGCTCTCTTTTAGTGTAGTTTAAGCTGGAATAGCTGATTTTTCCCGACAAGGCTGCCTCCATCATTCCCCTTCCAAATTTCTGGTGCTGGAAGGGCAGTGGGTGCTCACTGGCTGCCCGGGGCTGAGCTCCCTCCATCAAGAGACTCCTTCAGCTCAGGAAATGGGGGATGCTGTGACTGAAGTGGTTTTTCTTCTTCACAGTTATGGAACGGAAGAGAACCTGTGAAATGCTATTCAGTCTGTTACCGCTCACTTATATGATTATAATTTAGGTTGAAATAAATACGTTCCTTACTGTTTGGTATATAGTAAAAATCTGTAAGCACTATTCTTTAAAGTACTGTGATATATATGCACGCACACACACACACAAACACTATATATATATATATATAAAACTGAGTAGCTTAGTGTTTGTTTTCTTTATTTTCTTGTCTTCTACAAAAAGGTCTTTACATGGCAAGATTTGCCTCAGGTCTCTGACCCTTTAGTTTGGAGCTGGGCAGATGCTTGGTTTACCCAGGAGGGCTGTATTTTCTCTTTTCTTTTTTAGCAAGTGCTGGTGTTGTTTTATTGTAGAGAATTTGGGATTAAATGAGCTCTGATAATGTTGCTATGATATTTGCTTGGAAACAGTTTGAAATAGCAGTGAGAGTTTAGTTGTAGTTGCTTGTTTGGATCTATAAACCTGCAGTGTACTAATGGCAAATTAAACTAAGAAAATGGGCTTTTGATTGCGTTTGCAATCTGGTGATGTTCTGTCTGCTATAGAAGTATGTGCTATGCTCAAAAACACAGTTTAAACATTTCAGAGGGTCTTAGCTGAAATTAGGTGCTTAGAAGTACTTTTAAAGCAGTGGTTGGTCATCAGTTTCTTCCCTGTACTAATAAACGTAGGAAGAGGCAAATTGTGCTGGTTGATTTTGGCTGAGCATGAGAAGCTACAATCTTTTTCTGCAACCTGTGGGCAAGTCTCTGATCTACCATGAAAGGAGCTCTATTCCTCATTCAGCAACATATCTTTGGTCACCTTCAGGACAGTGAACACATACTTGATGTAGTGCAATTTTTTTGATGCAGAGACACAGTTCCTCCTCCTCCTGTGGACAAAAGAAAGAACCTAAGCTAGAGGCTTGGGTGTTTTTTCTGCCTTGTGATTTTCTCCAATGTTTAATGTTTGATTTTTTTTTTTTTTTTCAGTCTATTCATCCCTTCCCCCTTTCTCCAGTTCCTTAGCTCTGCTTTTTTTCCTCTTAAATAGTGCAGAGAGGGGGAACAGATGATGGTACTTCAGGAACTGGTGGTGGTGACTGATACATAAGATGTGGCTGTAGTACTACTGAGAGCAAAAATGCCCAGTGCCATTCTGAATAATGAATGTAAGGGTCTCCTTACATTCAAACGCATACTGGTAGTGTTTAGTGTTTACATTTGGGAAGCTCTCAGTGCAAAAGAGATGGTTACAAATCTGCTGGAACCCAGAAAGTAGAAATAAAATGTGTTGGGAATGATACAAGGAGCAGGAGCAGACGAAGAAAAGTAGATGCAAAATTAATTTAACTCTGACTCATGTCACAGTGCAGAAATTATGCCTTTCAGCTGTTTGAAACAAGTGAATGTCATATTTCAAAAGAAATGGAGAGATAGGGATGTAATAGGCAGTGTCAGGGTGGGATTGCTCAAAAGAGAATCTGGATTGTTTTCAGGCAGTGGAATGGGAAGCCAGCTCAGAGGCCAGGATCCCACTCTGGCTTGTTTTGGAGAAGCTGCTCCTTCTGCATTGGCTGCAGTAGGATCCCAGACATTGTGCAAGCCCTCCTTTGTGCTGAGCCTCAAAACCTGCCAGGCTGCAGAATGGCTTCTCCCGTGAAACCACCAAAAGGCTCCAAGCTCAAGACCCTTAAAAAATGAGGCAAGACAAAGTGATAGAAATGTATACTCTAGGGATTAATCCTGCCCTGGCAAGGGATTTTACTTGACAGCCTATCTGGGAACCCAGGCTGAAAGCTGCTACTTTGTCCTTAACTCACCCTATAGAGCTTTTGTCTCAGAGCTCACTTTGTATTCAGGATTACCCACTGCTGAGGTTCAGCAAAAATCGAGGCACGACATGATCCAGATGGAGCTCCAGCCACGCTTGTTGTTGGCAGGTTAAGCCATTCCCTGTTTATAAGGTAGAGGGTGATGTTTGGTTTTTTTTTTAGTTACACTGAACTCCTTGAGTGCACGCAACTTTTTTATGGGTGCAAGTTAAAGACCTGTTAAACACTTCAGTGGCTGCTGTGTGTTGTCCAGCAGCGGTGTTCTCGAAGGCATTGTAAAACATGGAGAGAACTGCTACTTTATACATGACTGGGATCCCAATTGATTCAGCTAGAAGGAGGTGATTGGAAAAGCTTAGGGCAGTCGAAGGTGCCTGGCACATATTTAGTCGATGAATTAATTGGACACGCTCACAGTAGAACTTGTTAATGTCCTGCCGCTTTCCTAATGAGGATATCTGCTATTGCAAAGCATACAACAATTAATTGGGGACCATTTCATTGGTGTCTTAACTTAAGATTGCATGACTGGTGTCTTCTGTGTGAACAGAAACTGTATTTGCAGTTCAACAGGTGGCCCAGGGCTGCATGACAGCACCAGTCCAGGATCTTTCCCAAAGGATAATTTAATTACACTGGAATGGGAATCGATATCAGGGAATGAGCTGTGGTATCACTGACTTACAAGGGACTGGAACTTTAAGCAATGAATTTCAGTACCTGGTACCAATCATTTTGATGCTTTCTTTTACGTCAACATTTTGACTCCTGATTTACATGACCTTTTCTAAACACTGACACACAACTGCACAATAATCCATCATTTGGTCTTGGAGTGATGTACGGCCAAGCCTGGCATTGGTGGGACCATCCTTCCAACCCGGGATACTGATGTGTTGCATACAATGGCACATAAGGAATGGTGCTGTGGCCATGTAGTTTAGCTCTGCCCCAAACTGCAGTCTGACACTGGGTAATTTGGTTCTCCTGAAATCTTGAGCTGTAATAGACTGCAGCACTGAGAGGGCACTTAGTTGTTCATTCACTATCAAACTTATCCCCTATTGCGTAGCTCTGTGAATGAGTTTGCATTTTTTGTTGAGGTTCCTATCATGGTGAAATGGTTTTCTGCTCAATAAAAATATGTTTATCATCTTACACATATTTTCTTAATGTACTTAGGTATATAAACACAGATTTTCTGCTTAGGCATACACACACCAGTATCTATGATCTATGTATGGAATCCCTTGTGAAACTCAGGAAGTGTCTTCATCCCTGTCTCTCCCCATGCTTCTCCAATGTGGGGTATGTTTTATAATGAGTGCCTCTTTTTTTTTTTTTTTAAGAGAGCTGTAGGATTTTCTACTTCTTTCTATTTCCCTGCTTTTTTTCCATGCTATGTGAAAAACTGGACTGAGGCCAAGACTGAAGAACAAAACGAGCACTGAATAGATGAGAGATTGTAGGTGGGATGCTGAAGTCTATGCAAAGAGTGGGAGGGCAATTTTGAAAATCAGAACTGGATGTAAAGTTAACAGGATTGTCTAATAAAATCTGACTTTGTGGAGCCATAGAGTAAGTTTTTGTCAAGGCTGAACTCTGTGAAGCTTGGATTTATTTATAAAGAGAGGGGAAAAAAAAAAATCAACAGATAGTTTCCCAATACCAGTCCTGTCTCAAACTCTCATGTGTTTAGAAACTATGCAGCTGTATCAGCAGAACTGTACAACAGTGATAGCTTTGCTGCCTTCTAAAACCCTGGGAGAAAAAGCTCTTCTGCCAATACAAGGGTCAATTCTACTTCAGCACTAGAAAATGCGACATAAATGTCTAGGATGCTATTTCAGTATGTCCAAGCACTTAGGAGCTCTTGTTAGTCTCATGAGATGGTAGTAGGCTTTGGCAAAACTATTTAAGAAGAGGTTTGTAGCAAAAGCTAGGTAGGCTGGATTGTCTTCAAGGCACAGAGTTAAGGTAATGAAGACAAAAGAACTGAGCATATTGTTTTCCTGCTGCACTGCAGCGTTTCTGCTGCTGCCAAAAGCGTGACTCATGGCAGGGGGATGGAGACACAAGCATGACAGCTGAGCATCTCCTCTCTGTTGTGAGGGTGACAGAGAGAGAGGAAAAAAAGGTGGTTACATGTGCCAAAATCAAGAACTTAGTCCTTAAAATGATAGAGGAGCACTTGAAGAACTGTTGTTGGAGGATGTCATGTATGTGAAGATGTTGCCAGTGCTGAACAGAGGATGTATACAAGATTGGGGAACTCAAAGCCTTTTTTTGCTGCCTAATTTTAAATTTAAAGCATTTAAAACTTGTCATGCATTGCACTTGTAGGAAACTATACATACTGCCATAAAATTCTTGAGCTGGAGTAGAAGTTGAAGACTACCATTGGGGCTAACACTCTGAACATTGCTTGCTGAATGAAAGCTACTTCTGGGGGAGATGCTAGGATGTCTTTGCTTTTCTTTCCTCTATTTCCGTGATCTTTCAGCAGCAGTATAAATGGGCTCCAGTTTGTCAGCATTTTTCTTTCTGGCTTGCCAAGAGCATGGTGCTGCTCCAGGCAGCCTCACAGGAGGTGATGTTGCTTCCAGCTCAGTTTCAAATCTAGCCTATTTTACTTTCATTTATATTGCTTTTCCTCAGAAGTCTTTGTCATGGTTGTGATTCCTCTGTTCTGTCTGTTTGTATTCTGAACTGTTTTTCTCAGGTCTGTCTTTTAAATACAAGTTTCTTGCACACAGAAATACCTTAGTAAAGCCATTAGTTAGGATAAAGAAATGATATCTAGCATTTTATTAATTACTTCCATGTTGCTGATTGACTTTTGTAAGCAGAAGTGGATCTCCCAGCTGCTTAAGAGTATCATCAATTTTTGCTTTCTTTTTTGCTTTGATTATAGCTCTTCAGCCTTTTTTCTTTGATAGTCTCCACATTTCTGCTCTTTGAGTCATCTTTGCAACTAGGACTTGATGAGGCTTAGCTACTGGAAAAGCTACACAGAACCATCTATTCTCTCTGTAAGGGATTTCCCCCATCACCACCTTTATGTTCCAAATAAAGGTTAGCCATCCGTGTATGTTCTGCATTTGGGCTGTTTATTGCCTTTGATTCTCTCCAGTGGCTAAAACCATGGTCCAGCTGGAAGCTATCAGGCCAGCCAGAGTAGTGTATGAAATCCAGCAACTGAACAGCATCTATTTCTCCCGCCTGATTGCTGCCAGGTGATCAGCTTGACAGCAGCTTTTGCCATCTTTATGTGTCTCTGTCAAGGGAGTCCTGGTGGCTTTACACTGTTACGGTCTGCTCACCCTCCTAAACTTACCTGCATCAGTTCACTCTGTGATTCTCTTTAGTTGCAAAGATAACCACTATCCATGCTTAAGCTTTTTGTTTGGCCCTTTCTACAGAAATCCAGTTTTGATATCCCTAAGTGCAGTGCAGACGTATGTGCTTTAGTAGTCTAGATTTTATACTGTGGTAAAAGTGCAGACTTTTTTCTACTTTTACTTGTTCATTAATTTGGAGTTAATTTTCTTAGTAATTTAGTATGTCTGCAACAATGGATGTTGGGTTTGGTTTTTGCTTTTTGTTTTTTAAAGAACTTGCTGGGTATATGACTGCTGTCATATAGCATTCATTCTTAGCATGCTGTCATTCGAACTAGAAGCTTGATGTTATGCTTCAATTTAATCCACAGGGAAAATTTTCCTGCTTTTGCATAAGAGTTTGGAGTGAGTTTTAAACTGCACTCTTGGGTAACTAGTTTAAAGCTGGTATGAACATAAGCAATTATGTTGAGAGACACACGAAGTGGCTGCATGTGAATTTTTTCTTTCTCTTGAATATTTTTTGCGTATTTCCTAAAATAATAATAAAAAAGAAAACAAAAAAAACCCCAAAAGTGTATCTAGAAGCTGTCATTAAAATTAGTTCTTTGGAATACACGTCAGTCTTGTTTGAGGGGCAGTCCCTGAATTTTAGCTTCTGAGTCTCAAATCTGGTAGGCTAATCTCCAGTTACCCTTGAAGCATGTGCAAGAACTCTTTACTACAGCTCTGTGAAGCCTCTGTAGAAAATGGCAAGTGTGTGTTAATCTACTGAAAGCGTGTGAAGAATTTTCTGTAGCTTGTGATAGAGCTCCTCAGCCTTTAGGAATGTAAACTAGATTCAGTGACATTAAAGATGTACAAAAGGAATTGGCACGTGAACAGAATTGGGTTTTTAATACCTTTTTAAAAGTTGTCAGCAAGTTTTTACTTGACTGAAAAAATTATTAAATGTGTGGGGTTTTTTTAAATAGAAGAAGGCAGGTTTAGGTTATATATTAGGAGGAAATGCTTTAATGAGTGTGGTGAACAGGTTGTCCAGGGAAGTATTTTTTTTTAAATACTGCTTTTCAGTGAATGTCACTTGGTCTGCTGTTTCTTCACATACTTTGCTCCACTGTTACTCTTCCCAAGTAGGGAAAAGTAGGCTTTGAACTGTGCTTTAGAAGTGGAAAACTTTACTGCTTAGCCGCTCACCTGCTTTTCATTTTTATTTTGGTTTGTAAATACAATTTTGGGCTGAACTCCTGAAATGTAACTAGCTGCCTTCCCTGGTTTCTGATTATCTGAATCAGCCTGGTCTGTACAGCAGGTTTTTGCTGAATTTCAGTCTTAAACAATTTTTTTTTCTTTTTTTCTTTTTTTCTTTTTTTTTTTTTTTTTTTTTTTAATCTTGTGGCTTTGTCTGTTTGTTGTAGACAAAGACTTGATGTCTCCTACTCTCATCACATACTATGAGAAGGATGTGTCTAATTAAGTGAAGGAGCACTGGATGAGACAAGTTACAGACTGAGATTGATGCTCAAAGTGCAATATCAGCACCTATATTAGCACTGGAGGAAATAGTGTTGTATAGTTTGTTTTGTCTGCTGTATTTGTCATTGATGGGATAGACATTTGAAGATTAGGAAATTACATAAGATGATAAGTACCCATCAAATATTACAGCAATCTGGAAGGTACTCAGAAAGGAGGGGGAGAACTTGACACTCATGCATGACTTGAAGTTTTTAGAGGATGATTTAGTCAGTAGAATTCATGCTTTGAGCTGATTGCTTCTGAAGTCTTCAGTTCAAGCTCTTGTGAAGTTAATTCTGGTACTGTGTGCTGACTTCCTCATTGCTCATTTGAGGAAGGTGTTATAAAGGGAGAAAGTAGGGAAAATAATCATTTAGAGTTTGAAGGGACCTTAAAGATCACCTAGTTCCAACCCCTCTGCCATGGGCAGGCACACCTCCCACCAGACCAGGTTGCTCAGAGCACCATCCAACCTGGCCTTGAACACTGCCAGGGACGGAGCTTCCACAACTTCCCTGGACAACCTGTTCACCACACTCATTAAAGCATTTCCTCCTAATATCTAACCTAAACCTACCTTCTCCTAGTTTAAAAACATTACTCCTTGTGCTATCACTACAAGCTTTTGTAAAAAGTCCCTTCCCAGCTTTCCTGTATGTCCCTTTCAGCTTTTGGGAGGTCACTGTTAAAGTGCCCCCGGCACCTTCTCTTCTTCAGGTTGAACAACCCCAACTCCCACAGCTGTTCTGCATAAGAGAGGTGCTCCAGCCCTCTCTCTGATCATTTTTGTGGCCCTCCCCTGGACATGCTCCAACAGCTCCACATCCTTCTTGTGTTGGGGACTCCAGAGCTGGAAACAAAATTCCAGGTGAGGTCTCACCAGGGCAGAGTAGAGGGACAGAATCACCTCTCTCCATCTGCTGGCCTCACTTCTTTTGTTGCAGCCTAGGACACGATTCTCCTTCTGGGCTGAAGTTGGCCTTCTGCAACCTGCAGTAGTCTCCTAGCTGCTAGTTTTATGTTTGTAAAACATCTGCTTTGAAGTCCTGAGCCTGCCTAGCAAAAGCTGCTTGCCAGCAGGAAAAGTATGCAGCTGTTTGAAGGAGTAGGTCATACTGATGTAGAGTGGAAGACTTTGCTCATGGCTTTCTTCCAGGGACAGCCTGTAACCAGGGCTCTGTCTAATGTATTTTCTGTTTAAAGAAAGGAAATTCCTAATGACATTTGTGTTTTCTATGTATTTATACTGATAAGTGAATTAATATTATACCACTCAAATTAGTTTTTGTACAAGCCTGTTGTAACTTGGAGTAGTCAGAAGAAAGATTTCAACGTTTTAAACTTTTACTGCTTCTGGAATAAGCAAAGTTCATTATGAAATGGAGATCTAGACCATAACAGCAGTGAGCAGAAGTACCAACTAAACAATGAGAATTTCCAAGAAATGTATTTTACAGTCTGAGGCAATCAACTGCTTGGACAAGTGACTAAAAGTCGTGTAACTTTTGAGTAACTAGCGTGTGTTTGCTGTGGATTTTCAATCTTATTGATGTGAAAAAACACTCTTTGTAGAACATTTGCTTTGTATAATCATTATTCCAAATGTAAAGAAGTTGTATTTCCTTTCTTGACTGTGGTATTTGAACAACTTTTTGTAATGGTTAAAAAAAAAATGGCAAACACATCACCAATGGTTTCACCTTTCAGCTGCTTCCCTGAGGGGAGTGCATTTGCAGTACATGGTCTTGCTGGGCAGGGATTTCAATATCTCTATGGATTGCTATGTGAGCATTGGAGGAGATTGGAATAATACTCCTTGCACCTGGGCTGAGGTCTCTGCTGGGGCTGCTGATTTGGTAACCTGCAGGAACCCATTGCCACATATTGTTTCCTGAGGCTAACTTTATCTCCTCTACAAATTAACTTCATCTTCCTTGTAAAAAAGGTCTGCTGAGGTGGGAGCTTCAACCACAGATTTTTTTTGCGGACTCCAGGAAAGCTTTTTTGGCAAATGCTGGATATATTTTGATGTTTTGATGCTGTGGTACCTTAGGGTAAGTCCAAGACCTCTGGGCAGCTGGCTTGAAGCATGTCTGAGCAGGAATGCCAAAGCAAAGTAACAACTATGGTGGCCATGGTGAGAGAAGAGGATTTATGCACTGATTTCGTGTAACAGAATGGAACTTTCTCTAAAGGTTGATTCTGAGCATTCGTGTGCTTTTCACTCAGCATCTACAGAAACAAAAATGCACAGCAAAAACTGTGGGTGTAGTAACTTCTAACCAGAAGAGGCTGAACTGCAGCTACAAATCTTTGGCCTGCTTCCCTCTTCCCACCTTCCCGACTGAATCCGATATATGGAACAAGCAGCGTAGAGGTTTTAACATCCCCAGCATGTGCTGAGTTTGCTTGGGGTGTCTTTGCAGCCTCAGAATCAGCTGCAGGGTCTGGACCTCTGAAGCCTACCAGACCGCAAAGGCCATTACTCCATGGATGCTCCATCACCCTATAAACAAAAAGAGGTGCCTTTGGGGCACATCTGCCCTGTTCAGTGGGGCACACTCTGAGGCCATTGCGACAAGTGATAGTCAAGGTTAATTAGCCTCAGTACACCCTTAAATATGTCGGTTATCTTGGGGGCTGGAGGGTGAATAATACCCCTATGTGGTGTCACCTGGTCTGTGGCTCACTGGCATGGGACTGCTCAGTGTGGGCTGAGGACACCTAAAGTCACCTGGCACTGTGCAGTGTAGATATTATTCTGGTTTTGCTGCTCCCAGAGCCAGGTTAATAGAGTTTGCTATGGTCTGTCTTGATTTGACCAAACCTGCTTAACAGCAACTCTGCCTTCACTTTTAATCATGGTTTCTAGGACTCTAGTGGCAGACATCCTTTTAAAAACCCAAGCTGTGTTTTCTTAAACATTTTATCCTTTAAAGTATCGCACGTGTGCTTTAGGTCGCTTGAGCTTGCTTCCTTTTTGCTTGCTTGGATTTTTTTGTGCTTTTTTTTTGTTTTTCGTCCTTTTCCATCGTGCTTGCTAGTCAGAGAAAGAATTTAAATTTTCCATGTATGTGTATGCACAGATGCCTACTTTTGCTTTTATGCTTCTCTCGCACAGTCTTTTGCCGTGGGTGAGCGGAACTTACTCGGCAAAGAAAGCAAACAGAGAGAACAGACCCGTCGCCCCCCGCCCCTTGGAAGAGCAGAGGGCATGTGGAATAAATCAAAACGCAAAGCATAATAACGAGGTCCCATGGGAAAGGGAGCCGTGTGATTGTGTGCCGGCGTGCACTCCCCTTGGAGACGGCGGCCAGAGGGCTCACCCCCCGCCATCTGAGGGGGGGGGGGG
>JAAWXA010000004.1:8800687-8869326 GCA_038090715.1 Florisuga fusca | reverse complement strand
TTTTTTTTTTTTTTTTTTTTTTTTTTTTTTTTTTCCTCTTGCCTGCCTCCCCCTCCTGATGTCACCAATCCATTCACCGCCGAGAGAATAGATTAAGATTTGTCAGGAGCCTTGGGAGGCTTGAGGGGGAGAGCAGGGGGCGAGGGGAAGGTGGTGTGAGGTGGTGATGCCGGTTCCCTCCGGCGCGGCGATCCGGGGCAGGGTGAGGGGCAGGATGGCAATTTTATAGCTGGGGACCGCGGTGACGTACGGCTGAGAGCTCCCTGGCACCGCTCCTCCTGGACCAGTCAGCGGAGCGAAATTGAAGCTGACAAGACTTTTTCTGGCGTTTTGGAAAGGACTGTAATCTACTGTAGGGGAGAACAGAGCCGCTCAATCACCGCCGCCGTAAATAGGAGACGGAAGGGGAGTGAGAAAGGAGGCGAAGAGAGAAAAAGTGCTTGGTGGGGGGGGAGGGGGGGGCGGCATTTTTGGTGGATGGTATGAAGCCAGCCATGGAAACTGCAGCGGAGGAAAATGCAGAACAAAGCCAAGAGAAAAAAGGTACCCAGGGGTCTGACAATAGCCTGTTTAAATCTTTTCATTCAGGGGGCTCAAAGAGGTTTAGGCCAGTTTTGTCACTTTTCCGAATAGCTCTTAAACAATCATTACTGCATCTTCGGGTTTTCAGCCGTCCTTTCCTGAATGGCTTGACAACAAATTAATAGAGCAGCGATCTTTCTGTCTGTGTCTGTATTTGCTCTGAATCTGTACTAACCCTAACAGAAATGATGCTTGCAAAAGAGGTCTGGTTATTGCTATGTCTCCGAGGGATTTTGGTAAATTTGGTTGACAGAGGTAGCCTGTGCCTGTGTGTTTGCGTGTCATTTTCAGAGCCATAATCATAATTTTCATCAAGGCTAACCACGTAGCAAAGCTTTGCAAATGTAATATGGGAGACCTAGGTTGTAACAACATCTAATAGAGTATAATATCACACAACCTTTGTGTAGCTATCTTGGTGCCAAATGCTTCTCTGAATTTTCAATTCTTTTCCCCTGGTGTCGTCTAGCAAATTTTGCTCATGTAGAGATCTGTCTGTGCTATGGTTACAGGGAATATCGGAAGGTGTTTTGCAACACTAGGTTTCAGGATTTGTTAATCACTGAGAATTGCTGCTTAATGGAGAGGACAATTCCATGGTAGTTGTTCTGTGATAAGGTGATGGCAGCGCGGGAGGAGAGGTGCTTCATCCATCCCAGCTGTAGAGGTGATTTGTTTGGTCTGGGGTGCTGAACTTCAGAGGGTGAATTCAACTAGCAAAGGATTGTTTTGTTTCGGCTTCATATAAATTATGCCAAATAAATGTCTGCAGTGTAGCAGCCTACCCTACAAATCATAGCAAATTTTTTTGCTAAATGATAGAGCAGTAACAAAATTTCCACTGCCATTGAACCTGTTGTGTGTCATTTGCGAGCAATCTGAGCATCTTGTAGGTGTAAGCAGCTGATACATATTTCCTCAAGTAGAATAGTTTCATTTATTGTTAAACAGGTGATATATGAACAGAATGATCAGTCCTGGTACTGTCCAGTACCAGATTTTGTTTTTCGACTTTGCATCTGATTCCCCCTATGTGCTTTGCAGAATTCAAACCTATCTTCAGTTTCAAGTAGATGAAATTTGTCAAGTGATTAGACATAGTACTACATAATCCCTTAGGGATTTCACAAAAGGAGGTCCACTGATGAGAGATTAAACTCTGAAAGCCATTAGTGTGTACAGACAAAAACCCACCTCAGTGCAGATATTGAGTAATTAATGTACAAAACCTCCTAAATACCTTGTCTATGAAACCATCTTGACCTCATAGATCATTCTCAAAAAATCACAACAATTTCTCCTTTTGATTGATGAATTTCTTATACTCTGGTAAAATTCATTTCCAGTAAACACCAATGAAAGTTAATCTTTATGCATTAGCAGCTCTTCAAAATGAAATGTGTTGCTGAATGTGTTTATGACAAGTTTATGGTTTCCCTTCTATTTTGGGAAGGATGAAAGCACAACATGTAGAACAGTAAACCTAAGTCAAGGTGGTTGAGCTGTTGTTTCCATAGGATGCAGGTGGGGGAAATGCCTGTCTCAATTTTACCATAATTTCCTAGTTCTTCTGGGATAATGTTATACTTTGGATCTGTTACATGGGCATGTGTGTGTAACACTTCAAGGCTTTATCCTTGCCAGTTCCCCAATTTCTGAAATTAACACATGGTCTCTCACATTATGTTTTTTATTTCTATTCACTTAAATTGCCAATATGTTTCACTGCAAATTAAAATGCAGATAATTGAAACAGTCCTACTTCTACTTTCAATAGCAAAATAAACAACCCATATCACCCTGCAAAATTACTGCCATGAAGTGGTGATGTAGGAAGCATATTTGGTTTTGGGGGAAAGATTTTCCAAAGTGCGAAGACTGCCAAGCCCAGTTGGGTTTCTAGATGGCCTCAGTGGGCATCAGAGATCTCTGAAACAGGATTTTTCAAAAGAGCTCCTTCACCAGCAGCTCTCATGGGGAAGAATGAGCTTTTTCTCTGTGAAGAAACTTCCAGGAAAATACCGCTGCTTTTCTTTGGGGTTTAAAATGGAAGCTGACCCCTACAAAAATGTGTCCATTTACTGTCTGGACTGGGTCTCCTTACATGCTTGCTGGGCTTGCAGTACTTCTTTCTTTCCTCAGAGATCCCACCTGGGCTCAGTGCACTGTCCATACTTTATGAGGTGCCCTAGATCCGGTGGTTGCAAGGCAACCGCCACAGCTTGAAGTGATTGAAGTGCTGTCACAAAGTCTTTTAACTCTTCCTTCTAGAAATGAATTGCAAAGTCCAAGGAGATAAACCAGTGTCAGAGGGGCATTTGGAGGATGTTGATATTGTGAAAGCTGGAGAAGATTCTCAGCATTTTGCGTTGGATATTCAGATTCACAGAGTATGCTTTATGCTGCCAACTTCTGGGAAAGCATTTTGTTATTACCAATTGTACTTCTAAGCTGAAATTTTTTTCCCTTGACCAGAATTTTGAACTTCATGTTTCTGGATTATATGATGTACTGTAATTGTATAGAATAAATACTTGGAGGAAGTTGAGCTAGGACTACATGCTGTCTACATCCAGAGCTCCTTGTACTTCTGAGGAGAATGCTGGAGAGCAATGCTACCCCAGCACTTGGGAAGGCCAACGAGATCTGAGTCCCATCCAAGCACCCAATACAGTCAGAGCTGAACAGTAGTGTCACATAGGTACCAGTCTGTGTTTCCCATAGTTTGTGTTTCCCATCCCTGTGGCAAACACGGATGGCCAGCTGTTTTTCATTGCAGCTTAGTTGAGACAGTTTGCACAAGCTAGTGTGCTTTATGAATACTTATTGATTGGGAAGTGGAAATGCTTGTTCTCATTTAGATTTTTAAGGTTTGCAAAATTGTATATGAATTCCAGTTTTGTATTTTAATAATTGTTATCGTGAAGCCCCTGCCTGATTTAGGTAGTGGTAATACCCAGCTGATGGATTCAGTGTTTATCAGACATTTGTTTCTCTGCAGCCAGATGAGTGGCTGCTGCCCCACTTTTTTTTTTAATCGGAAATGGAACAACACCCATGTTGATGGAGATAAGAAATAAGTCAGCTTTATACTGTGTATCAGCAGCCCCTTATCAGAGGAGAACACCATGAGCAAGCTGAAGCGAAATGTTTAACAGATACTTTACTGGGCTGCAGGACAGATTGGATGCATTTTAAAGATGAAGGTTTACAAATTATTACAAATGACAGGATTTATCTTGCAGGCATTAAATTAAATCAAAATGTGAGGGCTGGGCAGGCGGATTTACTGAGGTGGAATAAATAAGAAAAATGAAATGCCGTTTTGCATCAGCAGTGAAGGATGTAGATCTTTATACACATTAACAGAGACAAGAAGTTCCCCTTTTCATTTAACTACGATTCTATACTGCAAAGTTGCAAAATTAAAAAAAAACCCAAACCAAAATAAAATCCAACTGGGGATGACCGTGGTGAATTCACCAATTACACATGGGAGAATGGAAGAAAGCCATTATAGTAGGATATAGTTTCCTTGTATGAATGCATACAATGTTCAAATTGCCTGTGCTGTGCTGAGGAATAATGAAAACCAGCCTGAGCAGCTGTAGCCAAGGCTCCTTTTAATTGGCTCTTCCCTACTAATGTGCTCTCGATGAAAGAAGACCTCGTGCTCAGAATGGCTTTGAGCTTTGATTGTTATTTTCATGGGTTACGAAGCATTATTTTCATGGTATACGAAGCAAAGTTTCTGATTTTAAGCTCTAAATAGACAAATATGTGCTAGTCAAAACCAGAAAGAAAGTACTTCTCTTAAACACAGCTGTACGACTGCAACACTGCAAATTAAGCTGCCAGCATGCAACATGAGAAATGAGTGAATTAATGTGCAGTTTATTTCAGTTTTAGCAAAGTTCTTTCTACACGGTCATCTTATCACATTTTGATAATTACAGGTAGATGTCTTTTTCATGACACCAAATTGAAGAAAATAGCCTTTTCTATATACATGTTGTGGTTGTTGCCAAAATTTTAAAACATACCCCCTTAATTTTATGTTCGTACAGTGATTTCAGAGCTGTCAAGATGTTCGGAGATTTTCAGTATCCTGCATATTTTTTCCTGTTTCAAGCAGTTTATTAGTATTTCAGATCCTCTGGAAACAATAACTGCTTTAAGTACAAGTCCCTGGAGAATATGACCATAGGAAGAGAGGTCCAGCCCAGGGAGAATCTGGGACACACGATATGCCGGGGATAATAATTTGGCAGGCTTAGTGATTTAGGTTTTAATGAATAGGATTTGGTTTCTAAATAGGAGGGGTTTGAAAAACACTTGGCCAACATACTCAGGCTGGTCAGAATGACCTCATGAAAACAGAAAGGCTAAACATATGTGCCAGAGGATATGGTAACAGGGGCAGAGAAACCCAGATGGCACTGTACGCACACAACGGATGCTGCAGGGGGAGCAAAGGGACTAAAGAGGGCAGGGCAGAGGGATGGAGGCAGCTCCCTTGGGTTCCTCTGACCCTTCCCAGTTCACAAGCCAGCCTTGCTCCTAATGCAGTATTCATCACCTGATCGCCAGATCATAGGTGACCAAATGACAGCCCCTCTCTTTGCTCCTCTGAGCTGCTTCCTCGGCTGCGACAGATGGATGTTGTAACTCTTTGCTTCCCCTAAACCGTATGTTAAAGGCAGCAAGAGTGAGGATGTTGAGAGCACTGTGAGTTTTATAACAGGCATGCAAGATGATTCATCAGAAATTTACATTGAACACCACGGTCACCATCATTGTGCCTGCACGGCGTGACATGACAACCTTGTCAGTCCTGTGGCGGCTGCGGCTGTGCAGGATCGAGTGTAACTTGGTTCAGACAGGAGTCCTCCAGCTCTGGGAGCTTGCTTGTGCACAGAGGGTCTTGTAAGCTAGACCTGGGACTGCAATGTGTGTAGTTAGTTCCTGGAAAAGTATGAGATGAGGTCATTTAAACCTGTTTCCGTTCCTAACTCTTCGGAGTACAGCATTAAACTAATTCATGTGTACTGTGTGCAGCAGTTGTTATGCCCCTACAACCTCTGGGGCTTTTGGCCTGGTGGTGGTTTTGCCTGGGTGGGTGCCAGTGAAGTCACCAAAAGGTACTCTTCATCTTCAAAGGCTGTGCTGAGCATGAAGTGAAGGCTACCAAGCAGCCATTGCTAAGTGGCTCTCTGAAGACCGGTGGAAAAACTGAGATTCCTTATGGAGTCTGAACCATCTCCTAATGAAAGGAGTCCTGCTATTTCTAAACCAAAAATTACTACTTTAAAAAAAAAAGCAACTTCATAGAAAATTTTTGTGTTACAGAAATGATGCTCCAAAGTTTGCATGCTATCTCCACATTTCAGGGTTTGATGTTAGTCCCAGAGCAGACAGTGGCGACTTCACCATCATCGCCTCAGGCCAGGGGAGGAAGCCAGCTGCCTTCTCTGCTGCTCTGAGAAAGGGGGTTTTTAGCTGTTGTAGGAGAAATGTGGAATTGTGGGTTCAGGCCGGCTAGGATAAAATCCTTTTGGTGCCAAGGGTTTGGTCTAGATGCTGCTGCAATGCAAATGAAAAAATTTTTTTTTGTTCCCTGAAGTCTTTGCAGCTAGTTGTTTTTAATTTACTTGTTTTTAAGTCTGTTACCCGTGTCCAGTAAGTGGCTTCAAAGAAGCAGGGAGCAGGCAGTTGGGAGGGAGGGGGAGATGGTGTGCAGTACCAGCAAACAATTCTGTTGTTTTCCGTTTTATATCCAGTCCAGTTATGATGGCATTCCTTGTGATCTTGTGAAGTGGATTGTTCCTGTGCAAGCAGAGGGAGATGGTATCATCCTGAGCGTGCACAGTCATCCTGGAACAATGCCTTCAACACATTTTGAATGTAGTTATGTTCTTAAAATGTAGAACTTGCCTTTTCTAAAAGGAAGGATAAGCTGTAGTAAGTAGAAAAATGTCTTTTAGGAAAAATATATTACATGATACCTGTTTGTCAATTTGTGTCTGAGTGACAGAGAGGAGAGAAATTCGCAGTCACCCAGTATCCTTTAGAGAGCCATTGATGCTAGGTTTGCATCCCAAACCCCAACAGACTGCTTTAATATTGGAGTTCATACATGAGGAGGTGAGCAGAATCTTGTTTTGCCTCTAGATCCAAGCCTTGGATTCAAGGCCAAGATTTTTTATCTTCTTGAGATATGCAAATGTATCTGTGATAAACTTGTATTGTTGCACCAGCAGCAAAGCCACATCACAGAAGGACCAGGTCCAGGACATTCTAAGCCCCTCTCAGGGCAGACATTTTATGTCATTCCTACTTCCATTGACCCCTAAAATTTGTCTCTGATCTAGTATAATGATAGATGGTTTTTCAGCATCATAATGTTCAGTTCCCCAGTTGCCAAAATGCTGCTTCAGTCAGGTTTATTTCATCCAGAGATAGTGGTTACTTTTTCATTTAGCCCCTGCAGAGTGGGACTCTGGTACATTTTATGTAAAGACTTGTCTGTCTCACCCTGGCAACCTTCACAAAGCTGTAGCAGTGCCAAGGGGGGGGACATAAAAGTTTTTATTAATGTAAGAAAGTAGCAGCACAAATTCGCTTGTTTGCTCTAACTCTACACATTATAATAACCATTTTCTCCGACAAATTTACAGTCTCTTAAAAAAACAGGTAACAGTTTTTCAGAACTTTGCCTTCCTTGCCTTCTGGAGCAGGGCTCTTTGTCATAGTCAAAGAGAGGGAGATGTGAGAGTGGGTGGGGTGAAGGTACAGAGAGTCCTGCTTTACCTGGCTAATTCAAATCGTAGGTGGAGTTTTAGCTATTCAACCTTTCTTAACACCTGTCTGAGTGTCTCCCTGTCAGTGTCCCTCCCAACCTCTCCCTTGGTTTGGTAAAGTTACGTAGTTTCAGTTCTTAGATGTGTTTTTTCTGGGCTCTTACTTTTTAAAGTTAAATGACTGAAAGTACTGAACTAAAACTTGCTGGTGACACTGACTTTTTACCACCTAAAATTGGCAGTGATCACCAGACCAGAAATGGAAATTGGCAGGTACCACTGGATGTACAGGAGTTCAAGGCCACACCAGTACCATCATGTGCCAGCATTGAGAGGCAATATTAGTCCTTTGGGGATTCCAGGTAAATAAAGGGCTGGGTGAGAGGGAAGTGGAGAGTTCAGAAATTATAGTAGCATATACTTAATGCTTTGCACTAGTCCTAATGATTTATGATAAATGTTCTTCTGTTTTTCTTGTTTTGTTTGTCAAGGCTGTAAGGAGTCTTTTTTTTTTCATATTACTATGTGACGTAAATTTAAATTTGGTTGTTAATGTTTGAAGGGCAATGATGCGTGGTGAGGGGCACCTCCCTTTTAACTGTGCTTCAGATTGCTTCAGAACTGTTTAAAGATGAGACAACGTAGTATGGAGATGAAACTATCCAACTGACCATCCACAAATGCAATAATTGACACTAAAGCAGTGACAGCACATCTGATTTACTGATCTCCTGCAATATGCTTCCTAGACTATTCTGTGGTTTTGTTTGCTTTTCCCTTGCTAGAAGCAGTAAATGTGTATGTCAGAGTCTAAAGGAGGATTTCAGCTGAGGGTTTAAAAATTGTTTGGTGCTTCTACATGCCTGTCCTTTCGATACCTGGCTTGAGTCCTCAGAGACATCCTGGTTTGTTTTCCTGAAGCTTCATTTGAAGAGGCTGGGGGGGAATTTAGTTTTGAAGCATCTCAAACACTTGAAATCAAGCACACAATTGATTGCATTGGAAAATTCCAGTCTGACTGTGGGTTAATACAGCAAAGGATATAAATGCTCAGAGATAGCATTTGCAGCTAGCTCTATCTAGCAATCCTCTTCTCATTATGGAGCTGATTGACGGAAGCCTGCCCGACAGCTTGTTTGCTGGAGATGCCTGCCTACGCATCAGGGACTTGAACAGCAACTGCAGGGAAATATTCACCAGTCTTGCTGCCTAATCCTTCTCTTTTCCATTATATTTTTCACATGTTTATTCTTTAGGATTCAAATGGTTTTGTGTTTCAGAATGGTTTGGTTTGTTGTTTGGTGGGGTTTTTTGTTTGTTTTGGTTTTATTTGCTTTCCTCATGAATACTCAAGCTGCATATCATGATCTCCTTCTGCAATATCAATGTTAATTTTGGCCGTAATTTGTGATAAATGACCTGGGTGACAGACTCAGTGCTGCCAGAAGACATTCCAAAACTTCAGATCTGGGCACATGGGATATTTTATACGAGGGAGAAATGCTCCAGGAAGGAGCAACAGATTATGAATGCTGCCTTCTTGGGAAGGAGGACATGGAGAGAGCAGGCCAGGTGCCTGGTTATCAGGGTATTGTGCCCCATCAGCTGTCCCCAGTGGTGAGGTGGGTCTGTATGTGTGGGCACAGATGAGCCAGGGCACAGAGGAGCCACGCAGCCTTCTGTCACAGCAGCTGGGAGTCTGGCACCTAAAATGGTGCTAGAAACCCCTGTTTAGGCAACTGAACCCTGTGCAAGCTGCCTTCAAAGGCTTCCTGAAGTAACATGCAGGTAAACATGCCTCTCTTGGAGGAGTTAGTGATGAAAGGGTTCTTGCTGATAGAGGGGGAAAACCTCACCAACGAAGACCACCGATGCCAACTCAAGGAAAGGTGCTTTAAGTGGATGCACTGAAAGAAAAAGGTTTTGAGGCAGCAAGGAAACACAGGTCTTGAGTACAATAAATCTACCAGTGATGGATTAACCATAGTGAAAATATTGGTCTATGCTCCTTTCCCATAAATTGGACTTCAGTCACAATGCAAGTCACAGCTGTAGCATCCCTCCTCTCAGTACTGACATACAGCTCCCTGCTGTTGGGTGGTGTTGGCTACTGTCCTGAGATAAACTCTGTTTCTTTGACAAGCCACATTTTTTCTTGGGTGCCTTTGCAGTACAGATATTTCTACTTTGCCTCCTCTGTCAGTGTCCAAATGGCCATCACTATCAGAGCACCTCTGTGGCAGTCCTCATAGCATCCATCCCTTTTCTCAGGGTCTCCATTTATGACACAATCTCCCCCATTTTAAGCTTTCATCTGGCACTTGAGCAACAAGAGAAGAGTCAGCGTGGGATATTCACTGTGTTGCTGGAGCCAAGACGTCCCCAGAGTACCTGCAAACTTAATGAGCTTTTCAAAACCCCTTAAACAATTTTTTTTTTCCCCTCAGTAAACGAAGTACCATCTTTTTCTTTAGTAAAAGAAACTTAGCAATGATTGTTTAACATGAGTTTAGCTGTAGGCATGCTTCCAGGCTGGGTGGGTGTTGTTTGCTTTATAGGAATCTTATTTTTTCTTTTTTCTTTTTCCTTTTTTTTTCTGCTTTTTTCCCCCCCTTAACTTAGATTAACTAGATGCTGGGGGGTGTTTCATCTGTTTTGTGAGTGCATAAGGGCATGTAAATATGAAGTGTCTCCCTGAAACAGCCTGCTCCCTTACTGAAGCAAGCTTAAATTTTGAAAATGGTGTGGTGGAGACTCAACTGAGGAAACACCTACATAAAAACTGTTGCAGGGCAAAGTACTTCTGCAGTTATGGTTTAGGTTTCTTATCCCTTCTCTAGTTCCATAGTTGCGTAAACATCTGGGAAGGTCTTGGCAGCTTCCATTATCTCTGAAATAGAGAATTTCCCTTCCAAATCTTGTATCCACCAGGCTGAGGTGTCCCCCCACACTGGTTTTTTTGGACCTCAGCTCCAGGGAGAGAGAATTTGTGTTTCTATTTGCTTCTTTGTAGCTAGGGAGGAGTCAACTGGGGCAGCAGTGGCTGAAACCCAGTGTGGCAAAAGTCTTGCTCTCCTGCTGGGTGCTGATGGAGAGGGAGGTGAGTTACAGCTGCCAGAAGAGTGGAGCTCAGAGTCTCAACCCCAGTCTTCCAGGTAAGTTGCCCACCTTCGATTAAAGTACTGTCAGCTTTCAAAGTCGTGTCAGACAAGTACGAGTGGGACTGGAAAATGGTTGAATCTAGGAAGCCCAGTTGGCCTTACAGAAAGTTTCATGAAACTGCTGAAGTAGCCCTTGGGACTGAAGTGCTTAGGTGCTTATGGACCTCCCACAGAGAGCCTGTCTAGACCTCCAGGCATTTTAATTTCTTTGGCAGTCTGCCCAGCATTTCATCTGTTTTACCTCTGTGGTTCGAGTTTGTCCAAAATAATCACCTGGGCTGGCACCTACTAAGCAGCAATTCTTGCATGTTGACTGTACTGTTTCTTGAAGAAGGCAAAAATAGGTGAAGCAAAGGGAGGGAAGTCAGTATGAGGACAGAAAGGAGGAATGACTTCAGGCACGTTGAGCAGCAAGTTGTTGAAATGTCAGCTGAAAGCAGCAGCCACAGTTTGGGCCCAAGGCTGCCCTTGCTGGTGCAGTGTGTTTGCACTTTGAGCTCTGCGTGCCCACAGAAGGGCAACAAAGTTGGTGAAGGGTATGGAGAACAAGTCCTGGGAGGAATGTTCGAGGAGACTGGGCTTGTCTAGCTTGGAGAAAGGGAGGCAGAAGCGAGACTCTATCACTCTCTGCCACTGCCTGAAACGAGGCTGTAGCAAGGTGGGAAGTGGTCTCTTCTTCCAAGTAACAAGAGATAGGATGAGAAGAAACAGCTCAAGTTGTGCCAGAGGAGGTTCAGATTGGATGTTAGGAAAAATTTCTTCACCTAAGGGGTTATCAAACATTTGAAAAGGCTTCCCAGAGAAATGGTCGAGTCACCATCCCTGGAGCTATTTAAATGGTGTCTAGATGCAGTGCTTAGGGACATGCTCTGGTGATGGACTTAAAAGTGTGCTAGGTTAATGGATGGACTTAATGATATTAAAGATCTTTTCCAACGAAACCAATTCTGTGATTCTATGGTTCAGTGAGTCCTTCCACATGCTCATGCTGTGCAAGAGTCCCAAGGGTTACTTTGATAGTAAAATGCTAGAACCTGCGTGCAGGAGAAATAATGCCAAAGGTTATATCAGTACTGCTTGAGCTATTCCTTATGTGAGAAATCTCATTTTTAATCGCCTAATTAATTTTTTTCTGCAGAAACAGCCTATAGCTAAAAAATATCCATTTTCAAGAATGGATAAACCTCTTTGAAGTGAGGCCTTTTCCAAATTATAAGTTCAGTATTTTTATTCTGCTGTGGTTTCCTCTGTTTTGTGGGCCAAAAGTAAAACAGAAAAGACATGAAGTAACAAACAAACCTTTTTGGCTGGCCTTTGTACAAGAGGACTAAAGCTGGACAAGGGCAATTCCCTCATCCCAGTGTCTCCTGTGGCAGCCGTGTGCTTCCACGCAGGTCTGACTCCTTGCTCTCACACAGCAAATGCCTCGGGCTGGCACTTGCAGTAAGCATGGGTGTAGTGATTGATATTTCATAGATTTCACTGTCTGAGAAAGATGACTTCAGAACACCTGTGAGCTTAATGAGCCTTGCAGAGGCTGGGAATAATACAGATAGGGAGTGTGTGCATTTTAATAAATTTGAAGAAGGTAAATTACATAAGGCTTCTGGAAGACCATTTGGATCATCTATCCTTGCATGAAACAGGTTTGGTTCCTGCAATGGGAGTGCTAATTTTTTTCTATATGAGGTGCTGGTTTAGGCCTGAGATTAGAAGAAAGAGCAAGGTTATATTTGCTGCTATCTGTTCTTACACTCTTTGTGTCATCTAACAGCATCCAGAAGAGAGAAATCTTGCCTTCGTAAAACAACCTTTTTTCCAACTTGAATGTCGTTTTTCCATTGTGTAAAGAAAAAAAAATGAACTTTTTTCTGTTTATGAATATTGATAACCTCTGCAGGGTGTTATTTTTTTGTTGTTGTTAATCATGTTAGAAAAACCACATATGTTTAAGCCTATGTGTACTATATTTTTGCATGACTACTGAGGAGCAGCTTATTATTATTTATACCATTCCATAGAGGTACTTGTGCTTTGTGGATCTAAAAAGGGGTCTGCTAATGGTGCTTTCAGGCTGTGAGTTGTTTGTTATTAGTGTTTACCAGTTCTCCTGGTTTCTCTGAGCCCATTACAACACAGGAGGCAAGAACAAGCATTTTTAGTCCCCTGCTACACAAGAATGTGGAAGAATGCAATGAAGTTTAGAGGTGGCAGGCTTAAAACTGATCATGGACAATAAGTACTTTCTCAGAGATGGAGAGCTGGTTCTATGACAGTGCTGAAACCAAGTGTCTGTATCAAGAGTATCTGGAGAACTTGTAATGAATGCTGATAACCTTCAGAAAGGAGCTACCTGTTCTTTGAGTAGCTCTTAAATAGTGGAGAATGGGATGAGATTTACTGGACGGATCAGACTACCCCAGGTCTCACTGTTTCACTTGAGTGAAGCATCTTGTGCTAGACACTGGGTGTGAGTGGTGGTCTTGGTGGATTTCAGCAAGAAATTTGTCAGAACCCTGATGGCTGTGGTCTCCAGTCACAGATATTGTACTGGCTAGAAAGGAGTATTTATTGATTTACAAATCTGGAAGATGGGGATGTGAGCACAAGGGGGAGATTATCAATCTGGATAGACTATAGTGCCATTGCATTAGATCTGTCTCTCATGAAGAGTTTATTTTCAATATAAGTTAGTATCACAACTTCTGATTTGGAGAGGACAAAAAGGAAAAATTAGGAAAGGTGGAACTTGAAAGGAAGTGTTCTGTGAAAGAGTTTTAAGAGGTTTGTGGGAGGAAAATAAATAAATTTTCTCTGTTTGAGCTCATCACTAATTTAGTCTTTTTAATTGACTTAATCCAAAAGTGTGGTGAGCATTTATCATAATTAGTAACGGGTTTTAGCTTTGTGCCATGTCAGCAAATTTTAAAATAAATGGGAATAGGTAAGGATAGAACTCCAGTAAAGACATGCATATCATTTAACTCATATGCAGCTTTTTTGTTTTAGTGCCCCTATTAAAGTGTGGAGAGAAATTTATCATGTGCTTGAAACTTATCCTTAAGATTAAATGTTTTATCTTATTGAACAGCTGCCTCTGACTCTTGGCTGCTGGTGTGGGTGATAGATGTGAAAAGTAAAATTATTTTAGTGCCAGGTACTGGCTTATTCTCACACAGGGAAGGATGAGGTAAATTGCATTTTTGCTTCTGAGGTATTGGTGTATTCCCTCACTGTTTCTCCTATAGCCATCAATCACGCTATAAGGTACGAAAATTTACATCCTGGCATGCATATGCCATTCAGAATGGAGATTTAAAAAAATACAGTAGGTGGCAGAAAGTTAAACTGGCGTTTGCTTTCATTGACATAAAGCTCATTTTCTGACAAAGATCTGTGATGGTTTAGGAGTCTGGTGGTATTATGCACACTTTATATGGGGTAGTCTTTAGCATGGAGGAGACAGGAAATGAGTGTGAAGTATGGAGTTTTCCCCTTAAATTTATTTTTTAATTGCGAGTAACAGTCCCAAGACGGCTCCTGTGGATGTGTGATAATGAGCCCAGTTTACATGCAATGGCTGCATTTAAGATGTTATCCAGTGCTTTTTCTTTCCTTGGATCTCTTGAAACCTTCTAGCCTTCTTTTTTTGTTAAAATACTTCCTTTTTATGAACTCTCTGAGCTGTGGTGCTGAAGCCAGCGGAGGTGTCATGGTTCTGTGACGGAACATGCCCTGTTATTTATGCCACATATTTAATGGACAGATGCCCCATACGCCACGGTTTCAAAAAATTCTTTTCACAACTACCGGAAACGATGTGAAAAAATGGTGCCCATTGCTTCATCTTTCAGAAGAGCAAGACAGATTTATGGGAGGGAATGAAATTAAACTTCTAAGGAAAAGAAAGTGGGAACTAACTCAGAAAGCAGCCACAGGAACCTGGAGGTTTAACTTGGTGAAATTGAGAGGTTTTCAAACCTTCCTTGAAGATTTCTGTGTTTGTTGGGTTTTTTTGTTGTTGTTGTTATTCCATAGTGACCTCGACTGTGGGATCAGGGGTTTGTGTCCAAGATGCATTGAGGCACTAGTTCAACCTCAGAGGAGTTCTTAACGTTAGAGGGCAGGCTGATTTTCTGTCCAGGGGGTGTGGACACTATTTACTTACATCATGTTTTCCAGTCTTCACTTTTAGGGACAGCTTTGTGTTTGTCTCAGCTTTTCAAGTCTGGGCTTCAAGATCTGATGTTTGAACTTCCTTGGGCAAGCCCTGAGACTACTTCCAGACAGCTACCTAATCCCATTGGATTGTTTTCCATAATTTCTGAAGTACCAGTTTTTGTCATTCCACACATCTTGAGCTTTGAGCTTAGTAGTATGAGTTAAAATCTGAGAACTGCTTTTTTATTTTTTTAAGACAGCTTTCCATTAATTCTGCATTACCTTGCTTTTCTGAGTTTAAATCTTAAAGCCATACTTAAAGTACCAAATAAGGTTTAGCCACACAATTGGCATTTGACGTGGGAAATTGAACAGCTAAGCCCCTGAATATATGCAATAGCTTGTACACTGCTGGGTAGATTGTATAATTCTTCATATATTAAGCAAGCAAGTGCCGATTTGTGTACATATGTAGGTTCATCCTTTACCAATTTCCTGTGACTGATAGTTTCCAGGAGATTAAAAGAATAGCTGATTCCTGTTTTTTTCTTTTTCTCTCTTCTTTATTTTTGTCCTTCAGCAAGAATATTTGTGTGTGTGTGTGTTTAATAGCATTCATTCCCTAGAGAATAATCTCAGTCCTTGTTTTAGCTGGCCTCCTTCTGAGAGTGTGTTAAATCTGTAGCCAAGATCACAGGCAGCTCTGGGCAAATCATTGGGCTGTTATTAACCTGCCTCCATGGCAACTGCTGCTCGCCAGCCTGAGGACAAAAAATGTTTTTATTCTGCTGAGTTGCACAAAAGGTTCTAGTGATGCCTTGCACAAAATGGCCATTGAAAAGGGAGATGCAGTGATATGTATTTGTGCTGTACAGTTTCATATTTAAATCGTTTTACATTACTGTGTTGGAAGTGGATATACAGCTGAAAAAGTGTAGCCTGATGGCCATATGGAAAGTAAAAGCTGGCAGAAAATTGGAACTAAACTTATTTTAATGCTACTTAATTTTGTCAGCTTAAGGTCACAGGCCTTCTTCCTGCATCAGGGCAAATTACTTTGTGAGCATGAACTTGGCAAACATCTCATAGGTTTTCAGTTGCACTGTGGGAAGATACTTGCTGACTTGGGGTTACAGAGAGAGACAATGGAGTGAGTCGCCTGAAAAGCTTTCATCTTTTGAAGAAATCCTGTTTTGCTCAAGTGATAGGTTTGGAAGCCTAGTAAGCATGTTTTAGTGCTTGATGAGTTTTAGTGCTTCAGATGGTTTTGGAAGCTGCTTCCAGTGATACTGTTTTAGGCTTGTAATAAAACAAAATTATCAGACCAGTTATATTGCTCAGGCTAGGCTTGGATTTAAGCTCCTTATAAAGAGTATTCACAGTGGGATCTCTGGGAGAGTCTGGCAGCCCCAGTGCTTTGATGAGGTTGCATCCTGCAGTTAGTTGCCCTCTGGCAGGAGGCTGTGTGGCTCTGCTGTCAGTTTGGGTGCAAATGACTATGGATCGATGCTGTGTCTTGGAAATGTGCTGGTTTGGGTGCTTCCTCTGCTTGCAAGCTGGCTACACACCATTTCCCTGTGAGCTGAAATCCCTCTACTTCCTGCTTTAGTCTTGGTGTGATGATGAGTAGTTTCTGCAGTCCCACATTTGGACAGCTTTCTCTGCTTTGGTCAAAATAGTGTGGTTGCTTTAGAGATCTCTCAGAGCATCTGTTGGCCTTGGTTTGGCCTGATAAAATGAAGGCCACGCAAATACTGTGATGCCTGTGTATACCTGGGCTGTAGAGGAAGACACAAAGAGTATGGCCACAGAGGTGCTGTGTGCAGCTGGCAGTCACTGGGAGGTGAGAGGGGCTTTGCCACTGTCAGTTTGTCTTCAAAGGTCCCTGTCTTAGTGGCTGATACAGCTGTGTGTTCAGGTAAGGGAAACAACAAACTCTCCAGGACAAATGTTCTGATGGTGGCTTGGAAAGCTAGCTGTGAGGTGTATGGGGTACCAGAAGGACAGGGGTGTTATTTGGGGATGTTAACTGTCTGTCCTGGGTCTACATCAGTTTTTAGTTCTGTCAAGCAGGCTACCCCCATTTTCTGAAACCAGCAGCTTTTATTTTGGTCCCTTGGCTTTGCTTCCTGCTGTTTTAATTTTCTCTCTCTGATGGGAACCTTATGTGAAGCAAGCTGTGTATCAGCCTACTCCACACTGAGCAATGATCTGGTGTTTAGTAACCTTCTTCTTTAGGAGCATGGCCTGAAAGGCCATTCATTTTGTGCTGGGATGTGGCCATGTGTGTGTTGAGCATTATCTGCTGGATCTGAGTGTGGTTACTCTTGGATAATCCTTCTCTGATAATCCTGTGCCAGGTACAAGTGTTTCTTGAATTAACTCTCAGAGGTTTGGGCCTGACCTGAGAGCAGGTGCTGTGGAGGCGAGCCAGCCTCACGTGTATGATTGACGTTGTGTCTGGCTTATACGCTGCACTTGGGCAGATTCCCCAAAGCAGAGGACGGCTCTGCAAGATCTGATGTCTGAACTCAACTCTGGCCTCTGTGATAAGATGAAAACCAGAGATGATTTCCTCTGATAGCACGCATTTGGATTTTGTTTGCCCCATCACTGCTGAACTGTGGTGTTTGTTCATTTGGCAGTATTTTCATCATGAAGATAGTTCCTATTGAGTGGACTCCAGCTGTGGGCTTGACTATAAAAGCTTCCCAGGCTTGTTTCTGTACAATTAGGTCTTGTCTGCAGTTAGTGAAGTGGCATTTCATAAGTTATTTTTGTGGTGATAGCTGCTTAAGTCCATCCGGGACACTTGCTAGTGACTCTCTAAAAAGAGAGCTTCCCACTTATGAAATGGGAAAGCTTTCAATTATTGGATGCATTATTATTCCCCAGTGTTTCATGGAAACGCCTGCTCTGCAACTCCTTCATTAGTAGGAAAGGGAGGGCGATACAAATAAACTCGTCTCGTGTGGTGGATGGAGACTTGCAGATCTTTGTAAAGGAATTTTGGGGGCAGGAAGATGTATAGTTCCCACCTGCCAGCTGTCTCCCTGCCTTCAAATGTTCTGTCCATTTACCACCTTGCTGTAGAGGCAGCGGACTGTTCCTGCAATGTGCAAGGCTGGTCGCTCCATTAAGCGTTGTCTTAATGGCTTGTGTTTTGCACAGTTGTATGAAATGCACATTAATGGAGACAGCTTAATGCCATCGCCCTGAAGTAATGAATTGGTATGGATTGCCATTACCATTAAAGCGCAGTTAAAAGCTGAGTTTGTTTCCGATTTACATTTCCCAGCTCTGCAAGCAGATGGGCTTTCAGGCCACGCAGTAGGGAGGAACCTGGCAATTCAGCTGCAACCTTCTTATTACAGTATTTGTAGAGCAGCAGTTCTGGGGGGGGTGTTTTGTTAACTCAGACTGCTTAAACGGTACATTTCATTAAAATTATGATTATGCTACTGCGGGCTGTATTCAAGGATCACTGTAAAGCCAGTGTATCCTATAAAGCTGGAAATGTATTCTCTGGGTAATACAGCTTCATTTCACTGCTCTCAGTAAAAATTGCTGCTCTTTGGCCCCCATTCAGTTTTCCCATTGTTGGAATATCTGTATCCCCGTAACCTTGTACAGATCTGTCTATACAAAAAGATACTCAGAAGCCATGGGAGAGTATAAGGTAGTTAAGTTCTGTAGGCCTAAATGTGCTCCTCTTCCAATGAAAGTGCAAAGTATCTTTTACTTTTCCAAAAGGCTTCATCACCTTGAGTATTTGCTTCTCCACCTTCCTGAATGGTGCCAACATAGCTGGTGCTCCTGCCATTAATAGTGCTGAAACACAGTGAGCTCTGTATTGAGTGTCTGAATCACTTTCACAGTGGATCACTTTAGATAAGTGATTTTTTTTCTTTTTCCATTTCATAGCCTGCTCATCGATCTCTTGATCCTGTAAAGACAGGAGCACTCAGGCCACTTTCTGGGCTTTGAGTCCATACCAGCAGATCTGTAGGTCATTGCTTTAGAGGGTGATGCTGTCTTGCCCCACCTATAGATTTTTGCTTAGCATGTCAATGCCTGGGCCTTTTAGTCCCTGTGGCTTTTCCCAATTGGAGGTAAAATAGATATTCTTTTCCTCATAATTTGCTTTTTTGCTCATAATGTTTCTTTTGCTTTCTCTTTTCTGCTTAGGTTGCTTTGAATGTTGCATTAAGTGCCTAGGAGGAGTGCCATATGCTTCGCTTGTGGCAACCATTCTCTGCTTCTCGGGGGTAGCTTTGTTTTGTGGCTGTGGCCATGTGGCACTCACAGGAACCGTGTCTATCCTCGAGCAGCACTTCTCCACGACTGCCAGTGACCATGCTTTGCTGAGTGAAGTGTAAGTATGCCTTCCATTTCCATTATGCCTCATGATACCCTCATGCTAAATGAGTAGCAATGGTTTTAAACCTCAGTCTCCATCCATAAGTATGAGATCGCCTGTTTGTCCAACAGCACTCAGTGGGGTTTTGGTATTGAGACACAAAGAACCAGAGTGTTTGTCCTGCTTAACCTGTTTATATCAGGACCGATACTATTGTGTATTTTCACAAGTGTCATGGACAGTGGGATTGAGAGCATCCTCAGCAGGTTTGCAGCTGACACCAAGATGAGTGGTGCAGTTGGTGTGCATGAGGGACAGGATGCCATCCAAAGGAACCTGGGCAGCCTTGAGGAGTGGGCCCCTGTGAACCTCATGAGGTTCAACAAGGCAAGTGCAAGTTCCTGTCCATGGGTTGGGACAATCCCTGTTATCAATTTGGGATGGGGGTGAAAGGATTGAGAGCAGCCCTGAGAAGGCCTTGGGGATACCAGTGGATGAAAAGCTGGACTTGAGCTGGCAATGTGTGCTCACAGCCCAGAAAGCCAACCATATTCTGGGCTATATCAAATGAAGCATGACCAGCAGGTCAAAGGAGGTGATTCTGCCTCTCTCTTTGGCTCTTGTGAGACCTTACCTGGAGTACCATGTCCAGCTCTGGAGCCCTCAGCACATGAGAGATGAGCAAGTCCAGAGGAGGGACACAAAATGTTCACCTCGCCTATGAGGAAAAACTGAAAGAGTTGGGTTTATCTGGAGAAGAGAAGGCTCAGGGGAGAAATGCAGTACTTAAAGGGGGTCTACAAGAAAGATGGAGGAAGACTTTTCACTAGGGCATGTAGTGACAGAACAAGGGGTAATTATTTTAATCTGAAGAGGGTAGATCTAGTGTTTATTGGTGACACAAACTTTGAAGGGATGACAGGAATACCAGGGAAGTGTTGTTCTGCCCACCCCCCATCAGAGGAATGTGGACTGGTATTGTACAAATGAGAAAAAAAGAGAGGCAAAAGAGAGGAAAGAACTGTGTTGGTCTTTGTAGTCGCATCATTTGAATAGAACCACCAGTGAAGCAGTCAATGCTTTTGTGCTCCCAAGGCTTCTCCATGATAGCAGAGGAGGGCCTGGAGGGCACGGCAGGGCTCATGCTCAGCTCCCCGGCGCGAGGTTTTTGTTGCTCCGCGTCAAGCATCAAGGTGCGGGCCCCAGGTTCTGAGCGGGCGGTCCAAACGTGCTGGGCCTTCCTCCATTGCCCCTTCAGCTGGAGCTCTGGGCTCTGAAAAGGCTTTTGTCTGTCGGCGGTGAGGAGTTCTGCTCAAGTTGCACTTCATGAGGAGTGCTATGGGGGTGTCAGTCGGGGGTGCTGCCTGGGCCTGGGCTCGGCCTCTCTCCTGCTGCATGCCCCTGGGAGACGTCTCTACCCCAGGGCATGGTGGACGGCCTGAGGAAGGGCAGCTGAAACCTGCCAAAAGCTTCCAAAAATTCAGTGTCAGGGGTCTCTGCTCAGGCCACGCTGCCTGTGAAGAAGTGACCCATGTGGCAGTACCAGCACTGTCCCCACAGCCCTGTTTTGGGGCGTCTCCCCCCTTGCAGGATGCCCTGGCTCCCAGTCCCGCTGTGCCACTCCGGGACTGCACCTTGATGGGGTCCTGCGTCTCCCCCTAGCACTACGATGTGTCTGGGCATTGCATCCCCAGGTTCAGGGCATCTGAGCCACCCTGCAGCTATAGCCACGGAATTTAGCAAGCGGGTCAGCAGCTGTGGTCTTCAGTGACCCGACTTGCAGGATGTCCTCATGCTTCCATTGGTCCTCATTTGGGCAAAATGGCAGAAATTGCGAAAGAAGCTGTAAGAGGCTGCAAGTTTTAAATTTTGGGGAATTTGTGACAATGTTTCTGGTCAAGTCAGTGTAGGCAGCTGGGCAAATGTATAATTCCTACCCAAGCAGCTGAGGTCTTAGGCTCTGTGAGGTTCTAACAAGTCAAAGGGAGAAGAGGTGCTAGAAAGGGGCAAATAACATGAGGCCAAAACGCTATAGAATAAGCAAAAAATACACCAGTAGTGCAGCTTTTGTGTAATGGATTTCTAACCAGGTTTCATATTACTAATTTCTAGTAACGTGTATCAGGTTTCTCCTGTTAATGATGGTGAAATGAATTCTGCTATTCTCTCTCAAGCTGTGACTTAATCTTTTTCATGCTTTACAGCACAGGTGCAACAGATTTATCCTGTTATTTTTAATCAGTTTGTTAAATAAACATAACACTTCCCACATATAATTCTAAAATAGTAGTATCCTATTTTGATATAAGGGACATGGTATGGGTAATGATAGTCAACAATTTTCTTCAAGCTAAACCATGCAAGATCATTGGAGATCTATGCTAGCAACTATTTAGTGGAGAGTGGTAAGAGTGGAAAAAGACATCTGAGGAAAAATGTATTTATTTGTAGAACACTGGCAGTATAGATGTATAAAATAATCCTCTCTGTCCTGTGAATAGCTTCATCTAAAATAACCATCTCAACAATCAGCTTACTTCTAAGAAGGTATAAGTTCTGGAGGAGTTGTGCTAACAATAAAGCATGGCCAGAGACCAGAAGCATTACATGGAAAATCTGGCATTCTGGTCCTCCAGAAAATTAGCTTCAGGTCCTTAATCTGTCTGATAATATTTAGAAATTGTTCTTTCCAATTGCCTGTTGTAGCTAGAGTAAAAATACTGTAAGTGTCATTGCAGACGGTAGATTTTTAAGGAATCAAGACCTTTTTCAAATAATATCTGAGGGAAGTGCCTATAGGATGTGGCCTGAGATAATCTTCCTCTGCATGGTTCCACTGTACCTCAAATGGAAGTATTTCCTAAATATTACTTTCCATTTTAAAAATTTTAATTACACTTTGGGGAGCTCAACACTGCCAGGACTAAAGTCACTGAAGGCACTGAAACTACCTGCTCACCCAAAAGTAACCTCCTGGGCTGTAGAGAAAACCATCCTCAAGAACTCACTGTACATTTGCCAAGTTTGTCTCAGACAAGTATTTAAAGTAGACATATATTAAATTTTTAAGACATATATTAACTGGATTTTACAAGTGGAAATGATGAATTTCAAGGACTGCTCTCTTTCCCTAAGCCAAAGGAATCACCACAGGAACCTGATAGTTCAGCCAGTAGTTCAGCTCTGGCCTTTGCTGTTTCAAAACCGTGTGTTGTCTCTGTCAGGCATCCCCCAAGTTAGGTGTCAGGATCAAGAACAGGAAAAAAAACAGGCATGAAATTGCAGCTTCAATCTGGTGACTAATAACCAGTCAGTGTAAGAAATGCAGCACAAACAGGGGATGCTGGAGCAGATGCAAGACCTACTGCACATCAGTGTTGCATAGCTGTAGAAGCAGGGTAGTTATGCTGGTGCTCTCCTGCAGCCTGCTTGATAAAAATACATTAAGGAGCCTTGAAACGTGTTTCTAGAAGAGGAGTCATCTCTACTACCATTTGGGAGCACTAACTTTGTTTTTAAAGGCCTGAAATCTAATTTTTTTTTTCCTTTATTTTCCCTTTTAGAATACAGCTAATGCAGTATGTAATTTATGGCATTGCATCGTTTTTCTTCTTATACGGAATAATCCTTTTGGCAGAAGGTTTTTATACAACAAGTGCTGTGAAGGAGCTGCATGGAGAGTTCAAAACAACAGCCTGTGGCCGCTGCATCAGTGGAATGGTGAGTAGCAGTAGAAATGGGAAGAGCTGTCTTCACTTGCTAAAACTTGTTGGGCTTGGTTTGGCTCCTGAGTTTTCTGACTAACAGCATCCTGCTGCCTTCTTCATTTAAATCCATGAGTGGTCAGGGTCAATCCCTGTCACTAGACCTTCTTTGAACTTCGAGGCTGCCTGGTCGAAACTAAATTCTGGGGTGGTACCGGGGCCTCCCCTATCAGTAAGGTAACCCACTGGTCTAAATTAGGTTGATGGAGACTGCTAAATTTAAAACAGTGAACACGAGACAAAATTAAATTTGTGCTTTCAAAGACAGAGCACGCTAACACTGCTTAGAGGCAGACCGTAAAATGTCTGTGGTTTGCAGAGCTATTTAAATAACAAACTGTAATGCCTCTGACTTCCAGAGTCAGCTCTGCTTGAGGAAGCTTGGATCCTTCAGACAGTAATGAATGAAGCTTCACAACATTTTTGCACTTGAATCAAGTATTGCTCTCTTGCTTTTGCAGATGGCAAAAGGCATAAAGATATAATAGTGAGTCTTTCTTGCAAAGCTGAGACACTCAAATCTTTAAATTTACAAGCCATCTTCCCTTCAGTATGCTTCTGTATTAGAACAAGATTTTAACCAAAGTTTAACTAAAAATAAAACTTCAGATTCTCACCCACGTTGCCCCCTAGGGCGCATTCTGGGAGAACAGAAACATAACTATGTTTCTGAGACTGGATTTCAAAGCTATTTCTGAAAATCTGAATTCAAAGCTTGTAGTTATGGAGGAAGCTAAGCAGTATGACAGATCGCCCACGGGAAAGTGTGGGTGAAAAGAGAAGAGGCTTTTGATGTGATTGTTGCATTTTAATATACAATCTATATCCTGTACTTAAAAAATAGGTACTTTCAGCTGGTTAAATACAAAGGAGATGCATGTTTATTTTCAAGGGGTTTCATTTTTCTGACTGAACTTTTCAAGAGCTAATAAGAATAAGACATTCCATCATTTTCCAGTTAAGCAACTATTTGCTTGTTCTTTTCCCAGTTAGTATGCTTCACTGAGAAGCAAAATTAGATCTAAAGCAGTGTTTTCCAAAGATCCAAAATACAACAGAAACATCCAGATACCTGCATCTCATTAGTGCAGACAAGCTCTTGTGCAGCTGAGTAGTTGCAGGCACATGATTGTCAGCTGCTCATACAAATTACCAGTTCAACAAATGGAAGTATACAGAAAAATGTGTTTTCATGCTTGCCTATATTTGTTCACGCAATGAAGGAGAGAATTTAGCAGCTGAGTAATGGCTTGGAGCCAGTCATGGCATAAAGGTGTCTGTATGTCACTGCGTTGTGATAGAGCTGCTGAAAAGTACCAGGGTTAGAACAAGGTTTGTGAGATACAATATCTGAAATGGCTGCAGCTGGGGGGGTTTTGGGTTGTTTTTCTTTTGGCTTTTTGATGAAGAGCTCCTCTACTTCTTCCTCCATTACATTGTTGATGGGCATCCTGAAAGGCAGTCTCTTCCATCCTGCATAAGGTTATTACAGAAGACAGACTTCCAGCTTTCCTAAATTATTTGTATTAGCTGTGTTACTGCAGAGTAGCCATTTCCCACAGTTCTCACATTAAATGCAAGACTGAGTTTGTTTTCTCCTGGCTATTTTAAACAGCTTTGTATACTTCCTCTCATGCACACTTCCACATAATGTGTATGCAAACCCACATTTTACTACAGATAACATATCTACAGAAATCCTTTTAACTGTTCCACTTGATCCTTATCAAAATCCAAAGAGACAATTCGCACATGAAACATACAGATCTGCTGTATGGCACTGTGTAATACAAAACAGGGTATTTCAGTTCAGTTGTGTAAAAATGAGAGGCTGGATGGATTTTCTGAGGGCCCTAGTTTTCCAAACACTTCCAGCTCCCCACACGTATCACCTTCGTTGACTGTAAAACCTAACCAGTTGCTCAGCCTTTGCTATAATATTTGCAGTGTAGCTCAGCATGTCTGAAGAAAAACCTGTTGTGGTGCAAACTTCCACCACAGCAGCATGAGTTCAGTTTTGGGTCAGGCTGAGACCACCTTTTTCCTCAGAACCTTTTCCATCCTTGCTGTTCTTTTCTGACACACAAGTTTCAAGTGAGGCAGGACAGCATCAGTGCTTTACTGGAAAATAAAGCCTTTCCAGTTCACCAGCACTTAACAGGAAAAGGGAACACACAAGATGTAACAGCATTCCTCTGCTTTCCAAATAGGATCCAAATCCTAATCTCACTAGGAGGAGGGAGCTCGGCACCAGTAAAATGAAGAAGGAAAAGGGATAAAGTCCAGTGGGAGGGGAAATCTGGAGATTTCCAAAGCAATGTGTGACCTTAAAATCTTAACAAAGAAAATGCAAATAATTTTTTTTAAAAAAAAGACCAAATGGAAACCAACAAATTTCAGTGGAAAATCCATGATTCTCTAAAGTTTTAAGTAACTTTTCTTCTCAAGTGTATTAGATCAATTGAAACTTTCTCATCTGCTGTAATGCTCATGGTCTGTTATCAAAAATAGGTATTCTTAAGTGTTACATCCACAACTGATTCCAATAAATCAGGGAGTACTGGAAAGCTCTGTGAACATTGATTCACTCTGTTGTTTTGATTTGCGAGTTGTATAGAAATGCTAGTACATTGCAGTTAATTGAAGGAGGGGTTTTTTTTTAATTTACTTTTATTGCAGTTTTATTTGTTTTAGTCTACAACCAATATCCCTGCTTATCTGAGAATCTGGAGAAGTTACTGGACTGCTCTTTCATCAGAACAAGCTGAAAGGGCCTACTTTAAGCAGGGTTATGAAAAAGCAAAGGTTCAAATTATTTTCTCAGTAGCACTTAAACTACCAAAGTATTTGTAAGCAACAAGAACAGTGATTTTATTTGAGCTTGAAAATCTAATGGTTTATTACTTGATTTCTGAAAGTATGCATAAATGTTATTTTGAAGCATTTTTCAGGAATATTCAAGTACTCTTTTCAAAGAATAAACGTGAAATGCTTGTGTTTTCTCTGCCCAGTTTGTTTTCCTCACCTACGTGCTTGGAGTGGCCTGGCTCGGGGTCTTTGGCTTCTCTGCTGTGCCTGTCTTTATGTTCTATAACATATGGTCAACTTGCGAAGTCATCAAATCTCTTCAGACAAATGTGACAGTTCCAGGTGACCAGATCTGCGTGGATATCAGGCAATACGGTACTTATTTTAATCCTGATTAAATGCCTTATCCTTTCTCCTTGGTCTGTCTTCAGTACTTTTTGCCTCAGCCTTATCACATGAACCAAATGCAAAAGCATCTTGCATCTCTGAATGTGCTTTTGCTTTTCTAATTAATTCAGATTACGCTGAACTCTTTCTAGATGCAATCAGTTGAACTGAACTTGCAAGTCATTTATCTAAAACGATTTTGTAGTGGTTTCCAATACTATAATATTAGGTTTAAAAATAGATCAGCATCAAAATAAGCTGCTTAGGAAAACAACACTGAGAAGCAGGTAGCCAGATTCTGGTTTTGTACCCGTGTGCATATATTCTTTCCTTTCAAAAAGCTGGCTTGACATTTAAATGTGAACTGAACTCCTGAACTTTGCTCTAACAATTAATCATTTAAAAGACCAAGAACCTGCAATCAAGAGTTTGCTTTAACTGTTAATGAACGAATGCTGTCTTCTGATGACACAGAGAAATCCGACGGGGGAGCAGGTAGCAGAGGAGCGGGGACAATAGCTTAAAATGGGGTCAGGCTTTTCAACTAGTTCATTCCTTAAGGTGAATTTTTCCTGAAGTTAACCTTATCAGTTTCCCTTGTGCAGAAGAGCTTTTGTCACTGTTACTTTTGGCTTCGTTTTAGCTAGCATTTTCTAGGAGTGTCTCATTCTTTGGATTAAGTCATTCAAAGCTGAGAAAACAGACTCAAGAGCTGAAGAAGTAAGAAAGGTTGGTTTTGCTTCTCTATCCAGCCTGCAAGTCCAGCAGGAGAAGATAAGATATACTGACTTTAAAAACATGCAGTCCCAAATCATTTAAATGTTTGCATCCTATTTTAGCAACTGGCAGCAGGAAGCTGGGAAGACGTTTCCTTCAGCAGCAAAGCCCAGGAGTGCAGGGAGAAGATGTGCTCTCCTGCCTTTCTGCTCCTCCTGGCTGTTCCCCGGCTGTACCAGCGAGCACTGCGTGGGGCTGTGCTGTTCCTCTGATCAGTAAAACCATTTGGCTCTCCATGAGTGATGAGAGAGAGCAGCTCTTTAACAGGCAGCTTCTGTCACTGAACCGTCCTCGTGTTTTTGGGTATATTTGCAGTTGTAGAGAAGCAGCTGGCTTTAAAGTGGATCCTACAGAATCTTTTTGAAAGCCGTACCATCCCGAGATGATTTCAGTGACCTGCCCCTTACAAAGCTGCTAACTCAAACCAGCTGGGTTTGAACTGGAAGTTATGTGGTGGAGACAAACTGGTTTTCTCCTGTTTAAAATGGCTTTTGCTTAAGGTTTTTATCTGTTACAGGCCTAAACATTTAAGGTTATTTTAAACTTTCTCAATCCTGTTGACTTTTCAGAGTTTCAGTCGTGTCAGAAAAGTAATTGAGAGCACATGAGGGACAGCAGACTGAATTTTCTTGCAGAAGTGTTCACTTGAGGATTTTTCACCTACTGAACTATACCAGAAAAGAAAATCCCTTCTGTAATTCTAGTTTCATATTCACACTGCTCTACAGTAGTTACTTGTTCAAGTAGAACCTAATTGAGTAAGTGCTATCCTGAAAGGTGCCAAGTACCTCTGAAGATGCAGATTATCCCTCTTAGGGCTGAGTGGGGGAGTAGGCAGTATGTGGCTGGACCTGAGGTGCAAAAACTCAACCAACCATTTGGCTGCCATATGGGAAAACCACATCTGAGAACAGGCCTTGGCAGCAAGCCTTGGTATAGGGAGAAAACACAACCTGCATGAGTTGTTTTAATTCCTCCTGCCAACTCTAAGCTGTACTGGTCAATGCACAGATGCCAGAAATGGGAACACAACTGGCAAGTGGGCGGAAAAGATGAGGGAGGAACAGAAAATGTGTGTTGATTGCTAAAATTAGTGTTTTCTTTTGCTGTGGTATTTCAGGTATTATCCCTTGGAATGCTGTACCTGGCAAAGCCTGCGGCCCAATTTTAGAGAACATCTGCAACACAAATGAGGTACAGAAACATAACCTGTGCACAGCTTTGGCCTCCAAGTAATTTGGACACAGTGTAATAAATAAGTTTTGGAGCTGAAAATTTCTGGAGAAAACTCATACTAATAGTAAAGGAGATTGATTTAAATACAACACTGAAATTATCCTGTGTTAGCTCATCCAGAAAATGAAGATTATTTTTGAGCATTTTTATTTTCTAAAGCTTTGAATACCTTGTTACAAAGACAGTTTCATTATCCGTATTCTCTAGAACAGTTGAAATGCATTTTATACTGTCCTCAAATACTTCAATGTTTTTAACACATTTTTTTTCTCTAGTTCTACATGTCTTACCACCTGTTCATTGTGGCTTGTGCTGGAGCTGGTGCCACTGTCATAGCATTGGTGGGTAGCATCTTCTGTTGTTTTTTTGTATAACATGTTATTTTCAGACTTAGGATGCTTTAAGATAAAACTTTGTGTATCTTAAAAATAATGATACTAGACACGAAGGAGGGCAAGCTGTAATCACTATTATTTGTTACTGTGGTTTGGATGTGACAGGTCAGCAGGTCCCAAACTTTTGCTTTGAGAAGTCACCTTAACCCACCTCCCCCATCCTTAGAATAAAATTCTTTGCATGTCCTTTGAAAAACCCTACTTCTACCCACTCTTTCTGTTTTTACGTCCACCGTGTCTTTCAGTTTTTGTAGTTTATTTGATCGATTGCTTGTAACCTCTTGTTTTATTTGTCTGGACCCAGGCAGCTTGACTTAGCAGCAGTCAAGTCAGGCAGCAGCTGGGAAAAGGGGTGTTAAGGAGATGACTTGCTTCATGTGTCTAACGCTTCCCCCAGCTGCCAGCTTCTAACCTCGTGTCAGCCAAATCCAGGTGTAATAGTTACTATTTCTTGATGAAATAGCCTTAGGTCTGTGTCTAGATTATCCTCTCCAGATAAACAGCAAGTTATTTATCTTGCATCTTCACCCTGGAAGAAGCTCAAAATAACATCTCTTGTAAAAGTATCGACAGTTGCCCACATGGGCTTGAGCCGTCACCTTGTTGTGTCTTACTCTCCTGTATTTTGTTCTCTTCCACCAGCTGATCTACATGATGGCTACTACATATAACTATGCTGTTTTGAAGTTTAAGAGTCGGGAAGATTGCTGCACTAAATTCTAAATTGTATAAGCCCAGTAAAGAGCTGCATTGCGTAGCTTGAAATACCACTGACACCCTAGGCTAAAAGTCTAGCTTTCTGAATTTTGTTACAGTAATTGTAAATAGCTTCAGTAAGCATCATTTAGCTTATCAGATTAATAAAATGACTTCTTGTATATGAACTATGATGTGGATGAGATCTGGCTATTTTTTCATGTTGAGAGGACTCAGTTACTGTAGGGGTGTTTATAAAGCATCCTTCCGAAGAGGGGTTGTTTCCATTTCAAGCCCCCACTTGTTTTCTAACAGTCATCTCTGAAACAAATACTGGAACAGTTCAGGGTAAGAATTACTAATTTATACTTCATCCTGAACACCAAATGCAACCCCCCCCACCACCACCATACACAATATGTATGATATGAAAGAAAAGGAATAGTAAAGTAGTGCCAGTCTCTTTTGGCAGAAAGCAGGAGCCCGGGCATTATGAATGACTTGGCTTGTACTTCCACTGCATGGATGATAAAGCTGATTGTTTTCTTTTTACTTCATTTTTAAGTAATTGCCAAATCACTCTGTCTCTAAAAGGAAATACATCCTTGATTTAGCTCTGCGTAAAACAATCACCTTTCTTTTGGACCCTGAACTAGTAAAAAACAGCCTGTCAATAGCTTCTGTTCCTGTATGGCTTGCACTTTAGTAACTGATTTCTCAGTAGCCAGATCTCAAAACTGTAAGTATGACTGCACGGGAAGCAAAACCATGCATAGATCATAGAGACCTTTTTACACTGTTGGGATTTAAAAAAGAGAAGTTGAATCAGTGTTTCCAGATGTAGATTTTTTGCATGAAGTAAAGTTGGGATGAGATGAATGCACGAACTAGGAAAAATCCATTCAATATTAATAACAACAATTTTTTAAAAAGAACCATTTGCTATATATGATTTAAAACTCTTCACCTGAGGTTGGACAATGGAAGTTTAAAATGTAGTTACAAAAATATATGATTAAGATTTCTTAACCCAGAAATTGCATGCTTTTGCTTAGTTTTGGACTCATGTTTTGTTGTTTAATTTTTTGATATGTTAATGTAGCCTTGTTCACATAAATAAAACTGTTTACAGTTTCAGGCTTTTTCCTAGGGGGAGGGTGGAATTCTCAATCTGCTTGCTGGGGGCAAAGAATGACCAGGATCTGGGCGTGGATATGCATAAACACCACAACCTTAGGAAGCAGTTCTTCTGAGCACCTCGTAGTTTACAGATGACATATATTGCCATATACAAAACTTTTTTCTGCTTCCCCCCATTCTGCATTTTAATTGATCCGTACAACTCTGTAGCTCGTTTTATTGCTGTTACACTAACTTCCTCTAAATTGTGAATAACCAACTGAAATATTAGCATGCCAAATTCTAGAGATCTTTGAAAATAGCCTCTGTGCTTGTTTGAATAACAGAATGCTTATTAACGTAGAATAACTATATTTTGGTCATTATTTTAAAGAGCGTCTATTAATCTAACTAGCAGCTTGCTTTGCCTCTTGACATGCTCACTAGCCATCATGCTCACCCTTCTCTTCCAGATCCACTTCCTCATGATACTGTCTTCTAACTGGGCCTACTTAAAGGATGCGAGCAAAATGCAGGCCTACCAAGATATCAAAGCAAAAGAAGAGCAGGAGCTTCAGGATATCCAGTCTCGGTCAAAAGAGCAACTCAATTCTTACACATAAATGTTTGCCACAGTAATTCAGCAGAAGAATTCTGTAGCTCTGACAAATCAACAAATAGCTGCTCTGCAGTACAGATGTGTGTCTACCAAACAAAATTAGAGAGAAGTGCAAAAAGCTTTGCATTCCAGCTCCTGGAACACATTGGTAGGGAAATCTTCCCATGGGTAATCTTCCATCCTTTCATACAGAGAATGGAGGTTTTATTCCAGGCATTTTAAAAGGCAACACTTCACAACAAGTGACCAAATTACTCCTCTTCTTCCTCGAGACTTTTGCTGTTCAGTATTTGAGGTGTTCTGCAGTGTCACCTCCTGCACAGAACCCTGGCAGGTGCTCCACCCCGGCAGGCAGTAGCTCTCTCTGTACAGACCTTTGGCAAAGGCACGGACGCGTTACCGGGGCGCCGTTTCGGCTCTCAGTTTATAAACCAAAAGGGAGCGTGGCCAGGCAGGGTTGCTGATGGCTCGGGCTCGGGCTGACCTGGCAGCACAGTTACAGCAGTTCCTAAGTTGCAATGGGGCCGCCTCTGACCACTCTTTTGTTTTGTTGTTTTTTTTCCCCACGGGCCACAGGAACAGCGCTCTTATTTCTGTGCCACGCTTTTTTAACGATGGAGCAGTCCCACTCCTGTGCTTGAGTGAGTGTTGAGCAGTTGTCCCGAGTTTTAATCTTTTTTATTAAACTATTTAATGGAATGTAGATCCCCGGATCTGGATAATGATCCCCTTCTTTGAAAATAAATGTCAGCTTTGCCTTAATGTTTATTTTCTATAAATGTCTTAGCATTTATATAGTGGCAGGAGACCATTATCCTACATTTTACATAAGTGAAAAGTGTTACCTTATTAAAATGACACTGAGCTGACCATTCCAAATGAGCGGATGAGGAAGTTTGCAGAGTTTTACACAAACGATAAAAATTACAGCCATAAAACAGAATACAGGATGTCCACCTTTCTCTATCTTGGTGCTTAGCAAATTTATAGTCAGTGCTTATGTGTTTTCCTTTTTACAAATTTATTAGCACATTAAGAAAACGTGGTGTTCAGAAAAAAAAAAAAAAACAAACCACAAACTGGTGCCATTTTACAGTCATTTCCCATAGAAGTCTGCCTTCTAGTTAATGTTTTTTTTTCAGAAGCATTCAGTGATATCTTGAGTATTAGTGATGGTATATTTGGTGTTTGTTCTATATGATATATATATATAAATGTTGGGGGGGGAAAGTGAAATACATCAGTCAGCTGAAAAAAATTAAACGTTCAAGTCATACCCATGTTAAGCTGACATGTGGTTTGATAGTTTTGACTGCTGAATATAAATTAAAGGAAGCACAAATTTCTTCAAGTCAGTATTAAAAGAAAAGGCATTTGGGGTGGGTGTTAACTTCAAATATAATTTCTTTTGTTAAATATTGAAGTCTAATTTGACAGTTTCAAAAAAGGGGCAAAGTTGATCAACGTAGAGCAAATATGACAAAATAGCCTAGTGTATGTTCTTACCTATTGCATGAAGGAGACATTTCTACAGCAATGCAGGTGATGTTCTAGCCCAGTGTTTGCATAAGGGTAATAATGGAGGCAGTGTCTTAAAGCCTAATTCTTTTCTAATTCAGTGTAGCTATTACTGGGAGTTTTTGAAGTTTTGTTTAAGTAGTCTAATATTTTTATGTAAAGAGCATTAAATTTTGCTATGTATAAATTTTTGTAACCTAACAGTGAATCAATATTTTCTATCAGTGCCAAGGGCTTCCTGTAGTTACATCCAAGTGTTAAAATAAATATTTGTAGATAATAGACAACACTCGTCTTACGCTTATTTGAAAACAGACCTACAGCTACTCCACACTAGTGCATCTCTAGGCTTTATGTCCCTATCTGAAGGTAAAATACGTTGTGTTCAGTAGTGTCTGTCCCTTTGCTCATGTTCCTGGGAAGGGATGCTGCCCCCCAGCCCCCCGTAGGTGTGTGCTTCAGCATGGTAAGGCAGCGAGTGTTCCTAGCATGAAGTAGTGGTAGTAGTCCCAGGCCAGCATAATGCAACAAGCACTTATCCATCCCATTCCTGGAGGAGTCGCTGGGAAATTTTAAATGCCAACATTGCTGCAACACCAAATTTAAGCAGCGTGTAAAATTAGAATAGCCACCAAATCACATCTTAATTTCTGGGAAAAAAAATATAAATAAATAAAAAAATTAAGTTTACATCTGTCAAGTTTTTTGGTACAGTATGTTTCAAAACTCAATGAATTCAAGACAGAGCTTTGGTTTTTGCCTCTAACTTCTGTCAAACTTGGCTTCATGTTCTTGGTAGTTAGGTCAAGATGAGCAGCCTCAAATGCAGTGCAAGTTGTAATATATGCTGCCACCCATAATTACTTCCTTGATACAAAAAAAAAAAGCAACTGTATTTTATACTGTAAATAAAGTTTAATGATCTTGCCTATAATCTACCTACAAAAATACAAAGCTTAAATAAAGATGAGTTAAATAGCATTTTTATCTGAATCTCTCCATTCTGGGCTGGTTAACACCAACAAGGTGACACACGAGGTAAGGCTGATACTTAACAGCTGTTGCTTCCTCGGTCAGCAGGGCTCAGGCACAGCCCTGCCCTCTCGCCCTGCACAAGCGCTGGGTCACCACCAGGGCACCTTTAAAACCCTGCTGATGAGGACTGAATGTGTGTTTGTTAGTGGTGCTCTGTGACTCCAACCTCCAGGTGGTAAGAGTTGTAGGGGGAGGGTTTGGGGATGTGGGGGGTGGGAAGAGCACAACTTGAGAAGCTGTCCAAGTTTCTAGGAAGTCAGTGCCAAAGCCAATAATCTGCCTGAGCATACTGATTCATTGCTTTGCACTGCTTTGTCCTGTCTCTCACCCTGCTCAAGGGCCTCCTTCTGGATCAGTAACACATCAGGGCTTACTGTTTGAATTCAAGCACTGAAGCGATGAGACAACGCAGAATCAGCTTTATTAATTTATAATTATACAGCCTGCAAGCGTGATGGCTGACATTTATTACAACTTTTTTACGAGCAGAAAGCTGCTTTATAAAAATTCTTATTGTCAAAAAATAAATTTAAATTTAAAAATCAGTAGATATTGTTCACCAGAAGTCTTCATCCATGTCTCCATGAGAAATGTTTGCGATGCTGCATTAAGAATAGAAGGGAAAGAAAGTGATATGAGCCCAAAGTGGTTTATCTTCAATGTAAATACTTTAAAAAGCGTTAAAAGATTGCTGCAATTCTCTTGTTGTGCCAGTGAACTGAAGGAAATAAGCAATCCTTTAAGGGTGAGGATTTGGGCCTTTGTGAGTAGAAGACCATCCAACAGAGCAGTACCACCTCTCCACTGCTTCTGCAGTGCCTACCCAGCCAGAAGAACACTACAAGGGTACAATTCAGGGATTGGAACGTAAGAGGCACAGCTAATACTGAATCACTACTATAGTTAGTGTGAGTATTTAGGTTTTTTTAACCATTCTATATTTTTTGCTTATATATATATATATAAATATATGTATATATATATTTATATTTAAATCTACAAGTTCAAATAACATCTCATTTCTGTAAGATTTGATAGACAGGGGCTTGGGTTTGTCTTTTCCTTTCCCCTCTCAAGCAACTAAAAACTACACGTCCTTATTGATGTGTAAAGAGATGCCCTAGGTGTGGTATCTCAGTGCAGGCAGACAAAATCTTCCAAAAAAGTGTATGAACTGGTTTGTTAAAAGTCCATGATGCTACCTGTTAGATCAAGGCTAATAATGCTAATTAACAGACCACCTGCAAGGTGCAGCACAGACAAACCTTCCCATAGCACAAAGAAGAATCCCCCATACTGCAACTCACTGGGAAGGAACTGAGGAGCTGCTCAGTGCTAGATAAAAAATACTCCATTGCCACAGCCTTGGAGACAGATGATTGATTATAGTTCCCTGACCCAAATGCCATACAGTGTGTAACTTGCCTGTCTAAGAATTGGAAGGTTCCTCAATTTTTCCAACACATTTTCTTTTGATGACTATTTTATTTTGCTTTTCAAGGAGGCAGGTATCTCTTAACCATAATTCATAACATAACTATTTATTAATATTGGGTAATAGAAGTGATTAACAGTATTATATGAGCCTTACCTGTCATCCTTTTCACTAGATTGAAGTCCTCCTGTAAGGGACACTTCTCCTGTTTCTTCTTTCTTTGAATCCTGGCACCCAAGAGGAAAACACACTTTCTGTAACTGGTTCTCAGGTCAAGATTTAAATAACTCTAATAATTAGTATCTGTGTTTTAAGGCACCCAACTGAAAACAAAAAATCTTCTGAAGGAACCACCTTCTTTCTGGCAATGCTGTTTTGCATCTATAACAGTCATGGTTTAGAAAATCCCAGTCTGGATAATGACTGACCAAAATGTGCTGCATTCTTCCATTCAAGCAGTATTCACCCATGCCCACGTACATACTTTAAAGTCAAATTTTCCATTTTTACCATAACAATTCTATCAGTTGTGTTAGTGGAACACAATCTGACCTGTGCAGATTAAAACTGTATTTAAACCCAGTTGTTTAACCCAAAACTTGAGAACATTTACATTTAAATACTGTCCCAGTACCTAAAAAAACAAATAAACACCCTCCCACTGGATACAGTAGCAAAAACCCTTATGGAAGAAAGTTTTCAATTTTTTGTTTTGAATGAACACATTTTTGCAATACAAATCCAAACAGTCATCTCTGCAGGTTGTTATATAAGGCTTCTGAATGAAGTAAAAAAATGAAAAAAAAGGAGGATATTGTTTTCATTCTAAGCACACTTAGCAATACAGAAATTCAACCAGTAATATTTTTGGAACTCAGTTTTGAGAATAATCACCTTATTTGCCAGTTCCTGCTCTCTGCTTTGCTGAATTATTCTCATGTATTTTTCTAATGGATTTGGAGTAGAAACATGTAAATTATCTCCAGCACCAGAATTCATGTTTTCAGGTTTTGGGGCCTCCTTATCTTCTTTTTCTTCATCTATTTTCATTGAGTCTTGGTTCCCCTTTAAGACAGAAAATCAAATTAATTACTCATGCGGTCTAGAAAAATCCCTTTATAGTTAAATACCTGCATTATATTGTAGGATTTTACATTAACCTCAGTAAAACACACCAGTCTAAACAGCACTAAACTTGCTACATGAAGTTCAAGATGAAATGTTGTTTGAAGTCAAGAAGTGGCATTCAAGAGACCCCTGTCTGGATGCCTGAGGTGCTGTGAGACCTGAGGCCTCCATGTCTGCCAGCTAAGTGTGAACTGAAGCAGAGGAGCTGACACAGGCATGCCAGTTCCTTGCAGGGCCCAGTTTGATGGTGTGAAGTACAGCACAAGCATGTCTCTTAGTACCACTAAGCTTAATCAAATTAACCAAGGTTTAAGGGTGGGAAGAGGAAGTCTTACACAGAATCACAGACTCAGCCAGGTTGGAAAGGACCTCTGAGATCATCAAGTCCAACCCTTGATCCACCACCCCTGTGTTTCCCAGCCCATGGCACTGAGTGCCACATCCAGTCTCTTCCTAAAAACCTCCAGGGATGGAGAATCCACCACCTACCTGGGCAGCCCATTCCAGTGCCTGATCACCCTCTCTGTAAAGAATTTTTTCGTAATATTTAACCTAAACCTCCCCTGGCAGAGCTGAGGTCCATGCCCTCTTGTCTTGCTGAGAGGTGTCTGGGAAAAGAGACCAACCCCCCCCTGGCTACACCCTCCTTTCAGGGAGTTGTAGAGAGTGATGAGGTCTCCCCTGAGCCTCCTCTTCTCCAGGCTGAACACCCCCAGCTCCCTCAGCCTCTCCTCATAGGATCTGTGCTCGAGTCCCTTCACCAGCCTGGTTGCCCTCCTTTGGACCTGCTCCAGGACCTCGATATCCTTCCTGAACTGAGGGGCCCAGAACTGGACACAGTACTCGAGGTGTGGCCTCTCCAGCGCTGAGTACAGGGGCAGAATCACTTCCCTGGACCTGCTGGCCACGCTGTTCCTGATACAGGCCAGGATGCCATTGGCCTTCTTGGCCACCTGGGCACACTGCAGGCTCATGTTCAGCTTCCTGTCAATTCAGAAGCCCTAGAAGGCACTAGAAGTCCAGAATGCTATTTCAACACATGCTACATAAGCTCAAAGAGATTTCAGCAAACTCCCCAAGGTCTCAAAAATTTTATATCCAAGCAAGTACCCTGGATACCCCAATACCAGCTAATGAACAGATGGGCATTCATATGAGCTAGTAGTATCCCACCAGCAGTGGTCCAAAACAGAGAGACAGCAAACGTGTAGCTTGTTCCAACAGCCTGGTAACAGCTGCCTTCTAAGTTCTGACCATAGAACTGTAGTTTCCAGTTACATAAAGCATGGAAGAAAAGATATCTTTTTTCCAGTGAAAATGTTACTTAGCCTGAGGAGAAATTCTAGAAAGACTCTGGCTAATTGCACAAGTACATAAAAGAAAGAACAAAATCTATTTTTAACCAAGTGACTCTCAGCAGTCTGAAAAAAAATGGCATTACAAAGCTGCATTACTGGCAGAAATTAAAATACTAAATCACCACCTCTGTCTTAAGCTTTTCCATTTCTTTTTGCTCCATTTCCAAAGCTTCCTGTTCTTCCCTCTCTCCCCTTTCTTCTCTTGCTTCCTCTTCTTCTGAGTTTTTCTCAACCTCTTTATTCTGTTCTTCAAACTGCCTTCGATCCAGCACCGCTGTGAAAAATTGTTTCAAACATCTGTGATTTATGTAGTTCAGTAATCTATTGCAGTAGCATGCAAATCAGTAACAGGTTCCCACAGAACACTTACAGGGAATGAAAAATAACTGGATACATTGTTTATACACACACCAAGGTTATTTTTAGGTATCTTTAGTCTGATACATCACTCACTAGGACTTAAATGGTAGAGCCAAACTACAGGCCAGAGAGTGGACAAATCTCTCTATGCATGTCTCATTCCTGCCATGGTCTTCCTCATGAAATCTCTCTTATCCTAAAGGAGATGGTCTGATATTCTATTCCCCTCTGCAAAATGGTTGGATACAATTATTAAAAAAAAGCAAATTATGTCTAAAAAAATCTTTGACAATTATTGCAGGACGCAGTGTGGATGTGCTGTGTAAGTAGAAGAGCCTTCAGATAGTAATTAGATGGGCAAAATAAATACTGGGAATTGTTAGAAGCTAGAGAGCTCTTCTCTAAATAAAAATACACATAATGCTTCCACTTAGAACAATTAGAAAAGTGGCATATGTTGCTATGAAATAATCCTCATCTACCCAAAGAATTAAAGGAGCATTGTGATCATACAGTTTGCAAAAGGTTAAGAAAAATCTTAAAAATCCAGACAAGCAGTACTTAAAATACTTTTAAAAACAAAGCAAAGCCTTCCAAATTTTATTTCTATCAAGAGCAGAAATATTATTAAATAATCATTCTAAAGAGAAAAGAAAAAAGCCAGAATCATCTCTCCAGAAGCTGGACAGGGAAATGGGACAAGTGATGAAAGTGTTTAAATTAAAAACAAATGTAAGCCAAACCAGAGTGAAAACTTTATCCTCATGCAAAAAAAAAAAAAAAAAAACCACAAACAAAACAACAAAAAACAAAAGAAAACATTCCTTCCTCTTTATTACATGACTAACACTTTTGGAAAAAAATTTCAGCCATGCCAGTGTACATACCTACAGCAAACATACCTGCAGAAAGTTAAATAGTTGGCTTTTTATTTTACACATTTGACATTTAAAGAGGATATTCACTTGTTTCTGAGCTGAGAACTCACATAAGTCCTGAGACGAAGTGGCTGTTGCTGGCACTGTGGCTGTGACATGATTTCCATTGATGATGTCCCCAGATGGATGCAAGGCATCACTTTCACACTGCTCTGGAATGTCCCCCTGATCTGGAGAAGAAATTTGAACAATGGCTTCATTATTTTGTAATTACAATAGTAGAGCACAATCGACACAAAGTGTGGGAAAGGCTGAATTAGAACACATAAATATCAGCACTAATTGAGCATTTTCCCTTCAACTTGACCATTTCCCTGAGGATGAAGAATTACTGTAGGCTGTACTTGCTGCTTTAATTACAGAATTGTTAGTTTTGATAAAATAATGAGTGCCCTCATTCTAAATTAGCTATTGGAACACATCTGTTTACAAAGCCCAAAGAGATTCATGAATAAATATACAACAGAAAACCAAAATGTTTTAATTTCTTTACAGAATCAAGACATGGGACTGAGAAAAATTACTTGTCCAAAGCTTAGCTAATCTTTTCCATGCACATAAAACATCCTTTAATTATTTGATCCCATACTGTTTCTTTAGTAGGATCCTTGAATTCTTCTGTGCACAGGATGGATAACTGCTAACTCGGATATTCTAAGTTACATTTTCTTTTTCCTGCACAATGTGGCCCTAAATTTACAAAAACCCAATCACTGGGCTACTTCTGTGATCATTGCTACCATACTCAACTGCTGCTTAGTTATTTATTTGCAAAGTATGTAGTATATATTATATCTAACTTCTAAAGGTCTTCTAACCACACAATGAAAAAAAATCCAAAAACCCAAACCCCAAACAATATAGTACAAAACATCTTAACAGCAAGAGACACACTATTTCCTTAAGGTGAGCACACCAACTAAAAGCAGTACCTGCCAAAAGAAATTCCACTCTTTTCTTGCTAGAGCTCACTCACAACAAGATTAAAAGGCTTTCCATATTTTCTGGTATCTCCTTCACCCCATTTTTTTTTTCTACTCTCATCAATTTCTTCCTTCATTATATTTTACTTTACATTTAGATTCTAGATTCTTATTCTCACATACCCAAAACCTCCTAGGTTATTCCCTCTCTTTTTTAGGTTTTCTGATTTCCTTCTACACACTAAAACTCTCTTTTGATGCAGTCTGACCCAACTAAACTCCTGTTGATTTAGAAATCATTGGCATATGCAAGCTCTTGAAATTATTCTTTTGAGTACCACACACTGCTCAATGACACAGGGGGAACTGACTTGGGGACAGCATTTACCCAGGTCTAATTGCCAAGGGAATGCTGGTCTGTTCTCATTTGTGATAAAATAAAAGTGCAATATGTAATGTATCCCTACAAGTCTCTAATATGAAACTAAACAAATAAATCAAATCTAGTTAAAATATGAGTAGAAACCATTAGCAGCCATAGGCTGGGTTCACACTCAAATAATGCATTTAAAGTTTATAAGAAGAAAACTAAACGAGGTAAATCAGGAAACAACAAATGCACAAAGTAAGACTTCACAGAGTAAGGTGAGTCACCAGCTTCTGTTAGTGAACATTTCTGGTAGTAAACACTACCAACACATCTGTTGTTTAAACAAATATCTTTTTCAGTTGCTTGATTTTAAAATACTAAAACCTAAAAATTCTCACAGATTCAGGAGAGTGAGCAAGGGCATCACTCTGTCTTCCATACAACTTAACCATAACCAAAAGAAAAAGTGAGTTTTGGACCCAGGAAAACACATCAGCTAGGAGTATTTTTTTTAAATCAGTGATTCAAACTCTTCCTGTAAGTACTGATAATCTCTTCATCAACTATGAATGTAATTATACACTCAATGACACATTTTCACCAGCCTCAGACTTTACAGAACTACAAAAATCTTGGAAATTGTAAAGGTGTTCAGCTTTTCTCACTCTGACCCTGCATATAAAGAGAAGGAAACATTTTATAGCATGCAATGCAGAGCACCCCATAAAGAAGTTCTTCCTGCAATCAACAGAGTACAGAAATGTAAGGAAATAAAATGCTGACCTCAGAGGAAAAAAAACTGGATAAAATTCCTCTTTCAGTAACTCAACCATATGTTCCAAAACTACTCAGAGATGCTGATAAGTGCCAGTATAACTGCAAGTGTTCTCCACATATTTACACACAATTCTAAAGTAACTTCTAATTCATAATACTATTTAAGCCTCAATTACTGAAGGAAAATCACCAAGGCTATATGTAATGGCTGCAGAAATTTATCTTCAGAATTAAAGAGCTCTGATCTGATATTGGTCCACGATAAACTTTCTTTGGAGTTTTGGAATTTTACTTTATGCAGCAAATGTAACAGAGCTTCAAGTCAGTTCATATACTAGTACACTTTACTGTATTAAAAAAAACCCAACCAAAAACTACATGATTTTAAAATATTCTGAAGCAACTGTCAGACCTACATGCATTAATCAGACCATGGTTATGCATCATTTCTGAACAAAAAAGTACAAGTATGTTCACAAATCTCAGAACCATCTCAGTTTCAGTGTCTACTTATTACTAAATACACGTATCCTCTAACGATGCAAATACAAAGAAAATTAATCCCTCCTTTTGTGAGACAGCCTGTTCTTCCCATTTCCAACATCAGTTGGAATTTTTTCTCTCCAACAACTCTCTTAAACTATCAAGAGAGTTGCCTTGCAACTGTTAAGCCCTAAGTGCTAAACAAAAGCCTAAAAAGCACTAGAACTTACACTCAGGAGAAGAAATGCGTTCTTCAAGTTCCTCATACTTTAGTTTCTCTGGTTTGGGAAGATCACTGAAATCTTGATTATCTCTTTGTTGATTAGGAGGTCTGAAGAGTGGAAGAACATAAATAATTTAATAAATATAAATGTTCAGCTTTTAAACAGTGATCTGAAATTTAAGTACAAGTATTACTTACACACTTAGCAACAGGAAAAAAAAAAAGAAAAAAGGTAAAAAACATGCCACCAAAATGCTGTGACTTTCTGACTGAAAAGTTAAGGTATTTAAATACAGATCTCTAACTTTTACCAAAATTCACTTCCACCTAATAGCCATCTGCCTGCAGCCTTTGCCCAAAACCTGTATTTGACATAAAGGCATTACATTTAAACAAAATACAATCTCAAAAGGCACATAAAAAGGAGTAAGGGGAAAAAAAGGAAAGGAAGGAGAAATACAATGAAATGTGACATTTAGTCAACTGAAATCATAACATTTGTCTTTTTAAGCTCAGTGTTACAGTCTCATTCTCACTTTGCTGTCACCTTAACAGATGCATTTGAAATGTATTAGGATTAGATGTCTGGCAAAACATACATGCAAGGGTGAGAATCTGAGTGCTATGAAAAATGGGGTTAGTGCCCTCATTCTAAATCCCCGTTTATCTCAAGAGAAAGATAATGTGAAAGAACAATATCTCCCACGTGACCCAGCCACTAAACTCTGACCAGAACCAGTACAGCAAAAGGAGTGCAGGTCACTAATGAAATTCAACAGCAGCACTTCATAAAGGAGCTTACTTCACACCAGCTGGTGCTCTTAGCCCTGGCATAAATATGTTTGTGCTTACAATTTCTAAGGAATTCAGGTCTTCTATGGGACAAAAGTGGACAAAAAGTGGGACAAAACATACCCCCTCGATAAGACATGTTAAATAGAAAAAAATGCAAATCTGGGGACAAACAAATAAATCTGGATTGTCAGAAAGACAGTTCAGTCACATCAGTGGGGAAAATACCCTGAAAATTAAATACAACAGGGCTGTATTTAACAATACAACTTCCAGGTTTTAGAAGTCTACTTTGTTTTTTTGTAATTTCTTCACAGAAATGGTTAACAGTTAAATAATTCTTATGGATGTGAAGTTAAAGAACACGCATGGCACTTTTCTTTGATACAGTGTCTTGCCATACTGCTAGAAAGATACTGCCTCACATTCGGGACACAGAAGTCTGCCTCATGAAAACCTGTAAACCCTGACAATGTCTATTTCCACATAGTTTTCAAAATTCATTCCACTGAAAAAAGCTGGCAACCAAACCCTGGACTGTACACCTAATGTCAATATTCCATAACACAGTACTGCTGTGCCAATCAAACTACAAATTATTAAGCTGCATGAGTTATGCTTAAAATTACTATCAAAGCTTATAGAAAAAAACAACCACCATAATCTAACCTACTTTGATAATGTCTTAAATGTGTGTGTGGTTTGTCTAAAACTAGTAACAACCTTCACAAAAAAGGAATGGTTTAGATAAAAATTTGCCTTGATAATTCTAGTTTTCCTGTCTGTTTATTGGCTTCCTTTATACCACTCATACCTTGAAACATAAACAATCATAAAAGCAATTGTTCTTCCCCACTGACAAAGGTCAAATTTGTAATGGCTTACTGGCGTTACAGCATCATCTTTTCTTTTCAAAGAAGTTCCCATTGCCACTTAAAACCTACAGGTCATAAACTAATCCCACAATACATAACAGTGATGTGGCATTTGCCTAATAATGTGAGTAAATAGCTGGAAAAGCCCACACATGCATTTCTCAAATATTTTACGCAACAGAAAACAGTCTCAGACACAAGAAGTTTAAAAATACTCAACAAAAGGATAGTTTCCCTGTAAAAAGTCTTGGGAAAGCAGCAAATTCAAGAGAATTATTGAGACCTCATACCCTTGCTTTGTCACAAGGAACCCAAGAAAGCAACCACAGCCCATAGCTGCCTGCCCAGCTTCTGGCCTGTTCTTTGTAACACAACTTGCTCAGACTGGTCACTCTTCAGGCAGGGTAGACTCTACAACTCTCAAAGTGGTACAGTCCCTCACAGTATTAAGAGTATTTTTCCACATCACCTTAACATGCAGGTTAACACTCAACCTTCACTTTGTAGCATCTGTCCCAGGAATACAGGAAATCTGAGATGCAATGTAGAACATGTGAATGAGCAGGGAAGGAAGAGAGAGCCACTCAAACTAACTTCACAGTTCCCAAAAATCCCAACAGCTTCTTTTCAAGGTCAAGAATACAAAGGCTTTCCCTAGATCCTAACTACAAGAGACCCTCTCTACATTAAATGCATAGTGAGGAGTTGATAACAACAACAGAAGACCGACCTACAAATGCCTCTAGAGATGCCCCAGGACAAGGCATCCTTCTTCAGCCATCAAATCTGAAACAATGGCTACAGGGTAAGGCCAATTTAGGAATCTCTTCTTAGGCAAGAAACAGTGAAAACTAAACACTTGATCTTGTACTAAAACCACCTACTCAGGATTCTCAGTTTTGGAGAGAGCACCACAGACAGGTAGGAACAGAAAAATTGCATACACAGAAACAGGAGAGAGGAAAGAGAAGTATTTTTTTTATGCAGCTTAATTAGCTTAATTTTGCCACGTTAGTCATGTACTTAAAAGACATCTTTAAAAAAAAAAAAAAAAGAAGAAAAGTTCTGCTACCCATTACCTTCCCACATGCAAGAGAGACTGGAGATTCTTATTCTGAAAACAGTTATACAGACACATGAACAAGCTCTTTAGGCAAAAACCAGAGTTAGCATTACAGCTTGCTAAAGAATTAAATGAGAATGTACAACTGCCTTAATTTAAAATCTCAAACAGCTGAAACTACCAAATTTCATTCCACAAAAGCTCATCAATGAGGTCACAGATGTGAAAAATAGAGACACATTTGAAAGAGACATAGCTTTTGCTCAAGGAATTAGTGGCCTTTTTCAATTAAGGGGATTTGCATTCATCAAATATAGCCTAAATATATTTTGAACATTAAGGATATGCAAAAGGCCTGTTCTGATATGGAAAAGACAAGACATTATTACTGCTTTGGACAGAAATTTGTGATGAGCTTGTAGTTTTACCTTTTTCTTGAAAAATTATTTCAAGTCATTGAAACATGAAGTTTAGCCCTCTAAAGACCCAACAACATCTTCTGAAATTAAGTTTGTTCTCAAATCAGTTTACAATGTCAGCAAGAGTGCTTGTTAGCCTTCACGTTCCCCTTTGTAACACAGTACAGACATTGTGCTTACTAAAAAGTAGACAGTCTAAATTTTTAAGTTATCAATATGGTCCAAAGTTATGAGTTACCAGAAGTCAGGTATATCTTTATCATATGCTCAGACATATGCACTGCCCACATGTTTAAAAAAATCACATTTTTTCATAGATACTATACACAGGTATGCAAGTGAGTTGTTTAACTCAGATGTGCTTTTAGGAATGGATTTTAAATTTTTAGGAAGCTTTTAGAAAACACATTTTCTGAGAGTGGTGATGAACAGAATATTTATTTATTTATTAACAACAAATCTTTCATTCAGCTGTCTGAAAGTGCTCTAATATGTAAGGAAATACAATCAAAGAGAAACTCTACTCTGACACAAAAGATTTCAGGTGCTGCAGAATTTGCATCTCTCTTGAAATATGAGTATCCCAAACACACCTTGCTTTAAAGTAACATCACCCAGTGCTTCCAAAAGCATTCATCAGAACACTGACAAATGAAAAGTAGAAAAGCAGAGAAGGGGAAAAGCAGAAGTTCATTGTCAAATTGAGAGCTCTCTCTCAGGAGATACCTACTGCAGCCTGAAAAACAACAAAGTAAATCAGCCTGGCCTAATGAAACCTGACTTAAACCTGACTAAACTTCATATGACTTGTATTGTCATGTGTGCCTTAATGCTGACACAATGCACACCAAATGAACCACCTTCTCTCTTCGAAGCCAAACATGGAAATAAAGCAACACCTACACTGGTTGAAGTAGCACAATGTAAAGTCCTGAGAAGAGTTCCTATGTGTTTTAATGACAGAGGAGCAAATACCTCTAAACAGCATAATTCAAGCAAAGTTTCAGTGATGACTATGTATCCATTTGCTATATCTACACGAAACTAACATGCCCTTAGGATGTCTTACACTTTGCCTCTCCAGGCTTTTTAGTGTGTTTACTAGCACTTTTCCATGACAGTGGATTTTTTAGACTTTGGAGTTAGTGCTATGATTACTGTTTCTTCTCAGCAGAGAGAATTTTTGGAATAACCTTTCATCGTTGCTCAACTACACCAATGAAATGAGTTTACAAAAGCCTTAATAAATCAAGAGATTTTTGAGTTTTGTTTTGTTTTTTTGAAAAAACACTGCATTCTTCTCAACTTTCCAATGCACCTGAGGTTTAAGTATTTCACTGCACCTAACTTTACATTGTAAGGAAGCACACATTTACCAGAAGTCAAAAAGTGAAATTCGTATTTGCAAAAGGTATTTGGATTTGAGGGTGTGGATGTTTGGTGTTTTTAGAACTTTAATAGCATTCCCCTTGAGGCATGCTACTGAAGAATTAAAAAATCAACAGCTTTCCTGAACTGTAAAAGCAGCTCTCAACATGAACAATTAAATAAATGTTTCTTTAAAAAGCAGGTTTGTAAGCAAATATTACTTTGTAAACCATGTTACCTGATTTTCTGGCCACGACTGGATGGTGAGGAAGGAACAGAGTCAGAGGACGAAAGTCGATGTGGCTTTGAAATAGGAGAAAGGACCTGATCAACACTCTGCTGTGAAGAGGCAAGATATGAGCCATTGATGTCTGTGGATAAAAAAAAAAACCACAATTTGTATTAGTCAGTTATTTGTCCTACCACTTCTCAGACGAGGCTGATTTTGTAACACAGGCATAACTGGACTGTGCAGGCATCACTATAGAAAAAAACAGCATCAAAATCTACCATTATTTCTTTCCTTGTTTCTTTTTTACCCCTCCTGTGTGGCAATTCTTCTCTTCAAGACTCTTCTCCATCATAAACTTACTCCTCACAAAGCCTGTGATTATCATTCCTCAGAAACTGCAGCCCCACTGCCAAACACCAAATAATGTCTCCCATGCTGGACATTAGAGAAAGTAGTCACAGACTCAACTTCCAACCCATGGATGTGCTTAGTAGCCAGCAAAAGATACTGCTTGAGGTCTCCCAAAGGCCATTCTTCATCAGGAAAGTTAACCTGGAGGTTTTGTTTCCTACAGTTTTGTTAAAATGCGTGCTGAAAGAAAGAACAAGATCTTTGAAGATTTTATCCTCTTAACAGCTGTAAAATTATCAGGAAAGAAAAAAAAAGTTGTCTCTGTATGACTGAAGAAATTTTGAGTTTCCTAGGAAACCAAGATAAAAAACAAAACCCCTACATTAAAAAGCCTTTTAATCAAACTTGCAAAGCCCAGCACTTTGCTTAAATTTTGCTTTGCAATTTTGAGTTTACTTTTCCGTATAGTTGCACAGGTCCTTCATTACTAGTCTATGAATTACTATTTTTTTAAGTAAGACGCAGTATTCACTCAATAAGCAGGTACTGTTGTTTCTCTTTGACCAAATAACTTTTACAGTAGCCAGTGCTAATTTGGCCGAAGAAATAGAGGAAAAGCCATTTTTAGTACTTCCATACCTGAAGTTCTTTCAGGTGGTTGTATAATAGTGTACCCTGTTCATGAAGCACATCACACAGCTAAAGTCAGCATGATTCAGACCAACAGATTTTTATCTCCAGACAGTCCCTATATCCCCATGCAACACAAACAGCCACCCTGAAGGAAGCTGTGCACTAACAGTACAGGACCCAGCAGTTATATTGCACTCCTGTATCATCAGTACCTATTCCTGGAGGGAACTCTAAACCCACCCAAATTCAATCTTTTGTAAAACTTTTTACTCTGCTCTTGTGAGACCCCACCCGGAGCACTGTGTCCAGTTCTGGAGTTCCCAACACAAGGACACAGAGGTCCTGGAACATGTCCAGAGGAGAGCTACTACAGTCATCAGAGGGTTGGAGCATCTCCCTTATGAAGACATGCTGAGCAAGTTGGGATTGTTCAGCCTGGAGAAGAGAGGGTGACCTTATAGTGACTTTCTAATAAATGAAGGGGGCATACAAGACAGCTGGGGGAGGGCTTTTTACATGGATGTGTAGTGAGAGGACAAGGAAAAATGGTTTAAAACTTCAAGAGGGGAGACTTAGATCAGACATGAAGAAAATATTCTTTCCTGTGAAGGTGGTGAGATGCTGGAACAGGTTGCCCAAGGAAGCTGTGGCTGCCCCCTCCCTGGCAGTGTTCAAGGCCAGGCTGGATGGGGCCAGGAGCAACCTGGTCTGGTGGGAGGTGTCCCTGCCCATGCAGGGGGGTTGGAACTGGATGATCTTGAAGGTCTCTTTCAACTCAAACCATTCTATGATTCTATGAAAACAACATACTGAATATTCTCATGGAGGACAAATGGACCAGACACCATGTAGTACTTACCACATGGACTCCCTTGGCATAATACATACTACAGTAAAAGACACAGGTATCACACCAGATATCTCAAGAGGTAGTTTACTACAGCCTACTACTATTTAAAAATTATCTCGGATTACATTTACTGACTTTCTACTAAAAGATGAATAGTTGAGGTCTTTAGCTCACAATATGAAGAGTATGAAGACTCACCAACCTCGCTCTTTCTCATCGGAATGTATGAAGATTGGCAAAGCAATGATCAACATGAAAAGTACTGATCAAGTAATAGAGAGCATGGGTGAGATGGCAATCCACATTTTTTTTTCTCATTAACTATTTCCTGATCTATGTTTCTGCCCAGAGACTGGGGACAGCATGAAAGGGAAAACAGAAAAGGGCCCTTTCCTACTTTTAGTTGCTCTCAAAGAAACAGGCTTACTCCTTCCCAGCAGAAAGATAAAGCCTAAAGGATGTCCAACACTCATGGACTTGGAAAGGGGAAGTAAAATACATGAGATAATTTCAAGGAACAGGGAAAATCAGTAACCCTTTGTCCTGGTTTGGGCCAGGATAGAGCTAACTTTTTGTGTCGTAATTTTGTTTTCACCTAAGTCTCTTCTAAGTAGCTAAAAATTAACAGCAAGTTTCTCAGTCAGTGTCTGCTTCTAGGACTGATAACACCGGATGTTTATAGTTACTGCTAAAGAATGTTATGCAGAACCAAGGACACTGCTTGGTTCTGAGGAACATCTTATGGTCCAGAAAGAGAAAAGGAGCAAAGAGCTCACACCTGCAATCCTCCTATAGGAAGGAGCAGACAAGATAATTTACCAAAATAGACAAAACAGTATTCCATCCCATACACATCATACTCAGTGTACATTTTAGGGATCACAAGGGTCAAACCATTTCTTCCTTCCTTTGGCTTTTCGCCTTCACCCTTTTTTGCCTGTCCCTGTTTGCTTCTGCATCCTGGGAGGATTTCATCTGTTCCTCTGCCTGTGGTCCTGATCCATGCCAGCCTGAATCTGTGTGTTCCTGCCTCCAGCTCCCAACTGCTCCTGACTCCAGGGTTCCAGCCTGGACTTGCCCAGGGCTGCCCTGCGGCATTGGTGGGGATGTGAGCATTACTGAGGAACATGGTATTGTTTTTCTATATATTTTATATATTTAATAATTTTTCCTTTTTATCATTACTGTTTCACTAAAGCTGTGTAGTTTAGCTTCCAACCCATAAGTCTCTCTCCCTTGTTCTCTCTTCTTTCTTTATGAGGGAGGGGAGGGGGATTAATAGAGAGCATCTGTCATTCAGTTAATTGCCAGCCCAGCCATGACACCCTTCCACTGGCAGACGATGTTGTGAAACAGCTGCCAGGTCTGTCAACTGCAAGTATTTGACATAAGGACACATTTCTTCCTTTCACCCTTTGAAGACTGCTGCTGACAACTGAGCTACAGTTTGTCCTTACATGGGTTGACTGTGTTATACCTCACTTAAAGGAAAATCCAATCCCAGGCTCATGTGCATAGTATCTTTTACCTCTTAAAATTTATTCTGACCTGTTCAGACTGGCACCTTCACCAGCACTGAAAGCTCCATCAAATCTTCCTAAATGACTTACGTTTTTCTAGCAAAAATACATCTGGTGCTTCAGCCATCTCTAGCACAAAGGATAACATATATACCAGTATAGAAGTATTACTTCCCAGGAGACTCTTGAAACAGAGCTGACATATCAGTGGGGAAGCAGCTAAATCACTCCATACCACATTACCACTGAAGCTACAGCTCTTACTGGGATAATGGCAAGTACTGCATCAGTTCACCCTCAGCACATAGCATCTGGCTGCAATCTGCTGTTCTACACTACATACCATTCAATTTCTGTAACACATAAGTCAGGTAATGCCCTCCTTTTTTATTCAATTCTCATTCCTCTCCAGAACAAGCCACTCTTGTGCATTAAGCACAGAACTGATCCAGAGGGAAAATTAGATCAGCCATCATGTCACAAGCCTCTGACAGGCACAAAGATGGGAAGGATTGTTAGGTTATGCACACAACTTAAATTTTGACATTTCCTAATCTGACAAAAAAAGCAAACCAAACCAACACAACTACTTCTATGAAAGATTTTGTAAATGTGCAGTTTTAAATGAGTAGTCTGGAAGCAGTTTATACCCAAGTGAAGAGAAAAGTTAAGCCTTGGAAGACTGCTTTGGAAGTTAAAGTTTTTCAATATGTTTTCAGTAAGAGAGCGTGACATGCTACATGCAGAAAAAGAGAGAGAGCCACATCGGATCAGGCTGTTTGTAGCATGTTTCTAACAGTGTCCATTACCAAACAGCACTAAACTAAAATTCAAGGAAAATACTTATATCTTACTTCTGGAAACATTTGCCCCAACCTTTCCCCAGTCAACACTTGGGCCCTCCTGGCTTGGAAGTTTTATTCCTGCATCAGTACTTGTTGCCACAGAAGCAATAAATTCCACAATTTACTCATGGTATGCAAAAGTACATCCTTCACTCTACTTTCTCCTTTACAGAATTATGGGGTCTGTGAAGCAGTGAGTAATCGATCCCTTTTCACTTTCCCCACATCATTCATTGCTTTCCAGATTTCCCACAGCTCACCTCAGCAACCTATTATCTAGACTAAGTTGCCTTTCTTATTTTTAACCTTACTTCGCACAGAAGCTGATTGTTATCTTTTTTGGTTTTGTTACTATCTATCTATTTTTGCATCCTATTAAATCTACTTTCAGCTAGGGTGACGAGAACTGCATGACCTAAGAAGTAGATGTACTGCAGATTTGAAAAAATATTAAAAAAAAAAATTATTTTCTTTCCCTTTTGCTGGGTTTTCTGATTAGTGCCCCTTTATAGAAAACAACCTCTACTAAGTAATTATTAGATATTGTGAAATTAATAGCAAATTACAATTTTCCTATCATTTTCCAGACACTAATGCCCTCCCCCTCACAACTGCTCAGGAATATTTGAGAAAGATGTCACAGCAAAAAGAACAAACAAAAGCAAATCTATACCTTTCAGACTGGGAAACCTAATTTAACAGAAGCAAGACAAAGCAGTCTTCTGATGCATGCTATAGCTACAGTAGCTGAACACAGAATCATAGAATGGCTAAGGTTGGAAGGGACCTTAAAGATCACATACTTCCAACCCCCCTGCATGGGCAGGGACACCTTCCACTAGACCAGGTTACTCAAGGCTCCATCCAAATAAATGAAAAGATAGGAATATAGAGGGAAAGCTGTTAAAATTAGGAAATTACAACAAAGTTGAAAAGTAGTTACAGTTGAATCACAGAACCATCACTGTTGAAAATGACCTCTAAGATCACAGAGTCCAAACATAAACCCAGACAAAAACTGCCATGCCCACTAGAGCATGTCCTGAAGTGCCATGTCTCCACGTTTTCTGAATATCTGCAGGGATGGTGACTCCACCACCTCCTTAGGCAGCCCGTTCCAATGTCTAACAGCACTGGAATGAAACTGCATTTTTTTTCCTGTCTTCTCCTGACCCTTGGCAAATAACAAAAACGAGTGGAAAGACTGCTAAGCCCTCCTCTTCCCATAGCCCAAGAAGAGCCCTAAAACACCACATTAACAGCTGTGACTTACCATCTGACATTTTCTTGTTCCTGGAGTCTCTTTCCAATTTGGAGATGGGAGTAGAAGAAAGGCGTCTTGAGGAAGACGTTCTTCTGTGTGGTGGGGTCAAGGGATCTTTAAAGTCACCAACCTGCTCAGTTCTTCTGATGTATTCTTCACCTCTTGGGCTGCTCAGGGGGGAATTCTGGGAGCTAGGACCATCCTCTAGAAGTTCATGCTGAGTAGACAAGGGGTGTCCAGTAACAGCACACTGTAGAAGCAAAGGGGACTGTGTATTCCTTGGTGTTCTGCTTGCAGCTGAACCCTGCATGATTCTGTGATGGCAATTCCTGTAGGCTTCTTCCAAATACTCTGCCTCTTTTTCTAGTTCTTTTATCCTGGCCCAGGTTTGTGCAATGGACTCCAAGTCAGAATCTGGAGAAGCACTGCGTGGCTGTAGCTGCTGCTGATAGCCAGCTCTTGGCATGGCATTTACCTTCAGCACATCAGTCATAGCCTGATTCTTCAGGAATGTGCCGTCCACATAAATATCATGAGGCACAATTCTGTCACCAGTGAAGTCAAGGACAGAGCGATTGACAAGCGAAGGCTTTGGGTTCCGATACACTTCATTTTCCAGAGCTAAATGATAGCAAGAGAAAATGAGTGACAGTGAGAGAGGGACACCCATAACGAAACAGAAACATTAAAACACAGCATTTAAATTCCAGTTTGATCAAAATTATTTTAAATTGGAATTGGCTTAGATTTTAGCAATGTAACAGACTGCTTTAAATGTATTTTTAATGTAGCTGCATAGCTGCAAATTATCACTGACATCAATTTGCTTTATATTATAATTCTCCTGCATAAAACTACATGAAGTATGCACTCTACAATGTTATTTCTTAACTTATGCTTAAATAAATTAAAAAAACAGAAAACATTACTACTTTGGACCCACTATATCCAATCATTCTGCTGAAGGTAGGCCACAAGTCTTAGTACTTTTCTTCTACTTAGATCAAAAAAGAAACTTGAAGAAAAAAACCATAGAACATAAACAACGTCGCTTTTTAAAAAAAAGTACTTCTCCAAAATTGTCAGTAAAATTTAATGTTTCAGGGCTGTCTGCTTCCTGGCTTGCACTTGCATGCTTCAGCAAGCCTGTAAAAACAATCTATAGGGTTTATATAGGGTCTGTTGATTTTTCTCAGCAAAATTACAACTCTGCTCGTATTCTGCATAAGTGATTCTTCAGTGACATCCTTAACTCTGATTCAAAATAAGAAGTCCATGTAGTACCTCTAGTCACTTCATTAAAAATTTTATTTGCTGTTTTAACACTAACAGACTTCCAATCCCAATGGTGCAAAACATGCTTCATGTAATGCATAATCATTGCAATATTTAATCCCAACACATTTATCATACTTGATAATAGCAATTTGACAGATAGGCATCTTTAGAGCTATGTTTCTTAAGCAGACTGAATTGCTTTACACAAGTCCCTCTGTCATTCTAATGCCCATTTGAGGAGTCCAAGTTATTAGCCTTGACAACAACTGTTTAAAAGTTAAATTTAAATTTGCGAACTAGGCAAGACAATTTCAAATTGATTATTCTTATTATGAACATTAAGGAATCAAAATGCATTAAAACACAAATTGCTTCTTGAGAAACAGAGATGCTATCACCAAACATTAATGTCTGTATCTTGAGGAAAAACGAACAATAAAAACATGCAAGTATTCAGGGGGGAATGTTTCCCCTTCCTTCTATGTTTGTCCTCTGAAAGGAAGAGCAGCTGCAATCAGTCTGCTTTTTAAAACAGGCTTTAAAATAGATTTTTATTTTAAACAGATTTTGATTTTAAATTTGAAATCTACTCACTGGTGGTATATTAGTTATATGTAACTTTTTATTTTTTTTTAAGCTTCTGGAAATTCTCACACTGGTTAGGTAAGTGAACTTCATAAAGGTCTGCTGTGTTTTAAGATACAAACCTGCCTGTGCTTGTTGCACTTGCAGTTTTAGTTCTTCAACCTGCACACTTAACTTCTTAACAGCAGCTTCAGAATTCAACAGTTGGGTCTTTAACTGGGCACAATGCTCAACCTAAAGGAGACAAAAGAAAACAAACTAAAAGCATAATTGAAGACAAGCCCTGTAACTACATAGATAAATGTGAACCAGATGACAGGAAGAGGAAAGGATTCTAATTACCTGGAAAGAAAAATTTACCTCACTTTGTAGCTGTTTTTCCAAAATCTGCCTATGACTTTCAAATTCATCCAGTGCCAGCTTTCTAGAATGTTCCACTCTCTTCAGCTCCATTTGGCAGGCCAGGTGCTCTGCTGATGGCTGAGACAGTTCTACTCAGAAAGAGGAATATTAGACACTTAGCATTCAAATAACAAGTGTGAACTTTTCTAAATGGTAGCCCTTCAAAATATAAAGCTCATTAGTTTTTACGAACATAACAAGGTCTTGTTTTTATAAAGAATTTAGGGATTTTTTTTCTTTCATTTAGAAAAAAGATAGACATTTTCATTGGCCGGTCACTTAAGAATTAGACCCAGACAGTCCTGGTCTGGAAGAAAAAAAAATATCCCCACCTTACATAACTGGGTGTGCATCTCTACTGTCCTGAAATCTCAAATGCACATTAAAAATCATTGTCACTTTATAACTACAGTCAGGCAAGCCAATAATGTGATGTTTTTATGATTATTAACCATACTGATGCTATGGTTAGAAATAGTGCACTTTTTTTCAAAGAGTGCAAAGGATATTCTTCATATTATAGGTACCACTTAATTCAAAATTTCTACTATACAGATGTATTACAAAAAATAAACTTATTATGTCAAGGACTTTACTTAGGGTTTAGTGCAACCTACTAGTAAACGTAAAGTCCATATTGTAATGAAAATGTATTTCTAAAACAATACTTGTAGGAAAATATCAACAAGAAAATTACTAAATCATTCACACTGACTGTCTCGAAGATGCTGGTTCTCACTGCGAGTTTCATCCAGCTGTTGCCTAAGTAGCTTATTCTGCACTTGGAGCTCCAATTTCTCCTCCTTTAGCAAAGCATAGTCTGAAACTTCTTTCAGTTTTTCTGTCAACAACTGGTTCTGTTTATTTACCAAAAGAACCTGGGCCTTCACTGACTCCAATTCCATCTGCAGATAAAGAACAGTTTAGAAGATTATGAACCGCTGTGCTACTTCACAATTATTTTTGTTTCAGAGTCTTTTCCAATGTAACTTCAAATGCATTAATTAGAATACAGCTTCTTCAGACTCATGATTACAATTACCTCAAGCTCTTTAGTGCGTGATACAGCTTGCTTGAGTTCCTCCTTTTTTGAATTAACAGCCATGGCTTCCTCACGCAGAAGCATAGCTTTCTCTGCAGGGAAGATTACAAATGCTGAATTAAAATTACTAAGAGTATCACAGTAAAAAAAATGTATCAGCAAAACCCAGTCTAAGCCCAATACTGTATTTAATTCAAGATGTAAAAATCACTGTCATACACACTCTCTCCAAAATAATTAAATTGCAGTGTGTATATATACACACACACACACCATAGTCCTTTAAAATTTAATAAATTGCATTTAAATGCACATGAAATATTGTCAGTTTCACATGTCCCTAACTTAGGAGCCTAGATATGTTATGTGCCCCAGCACTCTTCCTCAAGATCCAGTTAATCATCTTGTTATGTTTAATAAACTTAGAAACTAGCAACCATTCAAGGGTACAGTACCAAACTGTACTAGAATTCAATCAGAGAATGAACGAGGTAGTAAGACTTCGGAAGGAGATGGGAAACTGAAAAAGCAAAATGCTTTGCAACCTGTATATGATGCAGCAGCTCATACTTTTCACTGCTTTCTTAACAGCAACGAGTTGCTACTTTGTCACAGAATACTGCTACATGCTTTCAAAATCTATTTGGATGGCTTTTCTGTCACTTAGACCACTGTGGCTAAACACCAGCATGTTTAGTAACAATGTTTTGATACCTGTTAGCAAAAGACCTAGAATAAAGACATGCTTTATTAATCTCAAAGAGATTGTTACCTTTATTTTTTTTCTCATCTTCAGTAACTTTATTGGCTCTGGCTACATATTCTTCTTTTAATTCAAGCTGGTATCTAGGAGTAAAAAGAACTATGTATTCCCAAAGTATGTGTGTGAGCACATGCATTTGTGTAAATTCCAGTCTTTCCCAGCTAAACTACAATCAACCAATCACTCATTGGCAAAATTAGTTATTACAGAACCACTGAAACAGTTGGCAAGAGACCTCCTGATCACCTCAGTTCAACCACCTACTCCAAAAGCAAGACTGCCACCAACTCTAGATCAGGTCAGCTGTGGCCTTAGCTAACTCCTGACAAACTTGAAGGATGCATATTCCACCACCTTCCTGGACCACCTGTGCCAGTATTGCTCTGGCCTCCCAGTAATTTTTTTTTTTCCCCATGTATAAGCTGACCCTCCCAAGCCATAACTTAGGCACCTCACCATATGAACTTAGAGGTCATGTCTGACAGTCCCATAATTATCTTGACAAGATTTTTACTTTTTTACCTTTCCGGTTCGTTTGTTACTTTAATGAACTGGGGAGCCTGAGCCCGGGCATGGGATTCCTAGGACAGCCCTCACCAATACCTGAAGGGGACAGTAACTCCCCTCACTCTCTCAGTCATGATGCTACTAATGTCACCCATCATGCTATTTGTCTTATTTCCCAGAGTCTTATTTCCCTTATTTGCTGCCAGCTGAGAGTCACCCTGGCATGTGCTGTAACTTCTAAGTCCTCTGCAGAAATGTAGCTACTCAGTCAATTCCTTATCCCCATTTATGCTACTTCACAGGGATATTCTGCTCCAAGCACAGAACTTTGCAGTTCTCCTTGTTAAAATTCTGAAGACTTATGTTGACACAACCCCCAAGTTTCTCAAAGTCTGCCTGAAATGAAACTCTGCCATTTGTTATGGAAGCCAGTCCCCTGATTTAAGACTCATGTTCAAAGTTACTGAGGATGCCCTGTGTCAACATCCATGAATGAAGGTATTGGATGGTATGGATGCCAGTACTGGCCCCAAGGCTTCTCTGCTCATCATCAGCCAGCAGCTAGACACCAAGAACCACCCAGACACACCACTGCTCACAGCTCAGCAGTCATCCAACTTTACCATTTGATTTTACAATAATTTATAGAAGCTAAGAAATTGGTATTTCGCACGGCTTGGACATAGATATTTCCATATCCATCCCCTGACATTTCTGGAAATGGTCCAGGCCACTCAGATCCTTCTCACAATTATGGCATTTAATGTTTACCACGGAAATAAAAAAGCATTAATTTTCTAGCAAGCATCATTATTTCTATAAAATAAAGAGTAGCTCTTTGCTACTTTTCATCAAAGGTTCAGGACAAAAGGACATGGATTTTATCTTTCTGGGCATTTGCAGTACATCTAAAGTAATTTGTCTGTTGGTAGAATAACCTCAGCAGCAATTCATTCTTAAAACGATTTGCTTCTCCTCATGAACCAAAAGCATTTTACAGGTATTAATTTTAACTAGCTGTTATGGACTAGGTAAAATAAAACACCAAGGTGGGTAAATTAGTTGCATTTCAGTGTTTACTGACAAAGCCCCCAAGTCTACTCAGTTTCAGGTGGGGCATCATTCTTTTCAAAAGGTTCTCTTCACGTCTTTCCTCTGTAATTTAAATACAGGCACACTAACACAAATAATACTTATTGTTCACTGCCTTGCAATAAAAAAATAACACGTTAGCCTAATTGAAGACCAGCTCATGCCACTGAATACATGAGTAATAGCATGCTATGAGCACCTGCCCATGTTGAAGCAGGATATACCCACTGCAATGCCTCATATCCAGTCACTGATGATGTCTTACACTTCCAAAGAGCATATCTAAGCAAATTCTTTGAAGCCACATTCAAGTAGATGACAGTATAAAAGAGTATGACCTATATCAGAGAATTCTTCTCCAAAAATGGGGAGGAGTTAAGAGCCAAATCTATCTATATAATGTGCTAGTATGCCTCTCACCCTTTTTCTAGGAAACCTGTAAAATCTCTTTAATGCTAATTCCCCTCCATGCCATGGTCAGTCTCATTCTGTTAATTGTGGTCAAGGGAAGTCACTAATATTGCTTCACATCCTTTTGTCTAAACATATAATTTATATCATATCTCTCCCAGATAACAACACAAAATTAAAACTACAGAAATAATATAACCTACAATCAAAAGATAATCACTTTGTATAGCAAGCTTTTTCTGAATGTGAGAACATTTTGTTTCACTAGCAAAGAGAGAAGCAAAAATGAAACTAATTCAAACTGATCAAAACAAAAACATTTTCAAAGTCCTTGTTTTGTTACACTTTTCAAAAGAAATACTATAGAATGTATTATTTTCATAGGAATTAGTATGTGTCCTACTAGAAACAAAAGAAGAATTTACTTTAAGAGTTCTGTCTTGAGCTTCTGGTCATATGTCTCCTCTATGTTCTTCACAGCAACCTCCCGACGTCTCAGAGCATCATCAATAGCTTTGTTTTTCTCTTCCTGAAGTTTCTGAGTGCTGAAATATACATAAGTATACAGACAACGACCAGTTATAAAGCAAAAACTTAAAATAACTTTTTGAGACATCAAAAGGTAATGTGTTTGCTTGGAACACTGCAGCAATTTAAAATCATGATCAGAATCTATCATTGTAATTCATTAAGAACAAATTCATTCATTGTGACAAACCAAATGGCCCTATTTGAAATCCAGTATCAATCAAATATGTCCCAGGTTAATCTCTGCTCAGTTTCCCACAGGAGAAAGGCTGAAGAGGAGATAGAGCATAGAGAACATGCCATTCTATCAGCACCCCCTGCTGGCTTGCTAAAAAAAAAAGTAAAAAAACAACAACCCAACACCTGGATTCTGCTATAAAAAGCAGATGTCAAAGTAATGACACAAAGTAGTATTGAGAACCTGGTCAAATCCGGTTTAATTTTTTTTTTTTTAATTTAACCAAAGAAGACTAATCTCACTAAGGACAAGTTTTAAAAACCCGTAACAAACCAGGACTAAAGAAGGAAAATACCATATACATGCCTTTTGAGCATTAGGATTACATACTATGTTGTTTGGTTGGGTTTTTGGCATTTTTTCTGCTTTTTATTGTATTTTTATTTAAGCGTATCAAAGCAAATACCTGGCCCATTGCCTCCAAAATGATGCTGCACTGTTTAGTTTGAATGAGGAGCAATATAAAAAAGCCCCAAAACCTCTTTTTCTGCTGGATGTGCCTGCTAATAGAGACAGACTGTATATAATACTGCTCAAAATGCAAAACACAACTTACAGGATATATAATCTATTTCAACATCGCAGAAACAGCAACAACTTGAAATATTTTCTACACAAAGGACTACAACATTTAGCACTCTACATTCTCTTCAGCAACTTACACTTCAAATGCCTCAATTCTTTGCTTCAGTTCCACTTCTCTGGTCCTTATGACTTCAATATCTTTCAGTAGACTTTGTCTCTGAGCATATACTTCCTTTGCTTCTATCTGAATCACAAAACAGTATCTCTAGTTTTATTTCACACTTTATAAAGTATCTACTATTTAACACAGTCAGAGTTTCAAGGATCTGCTTCAGTAATTGGTATTACTCCAATAAATATTATTTATATGATCATAATTTATAACAATATCAAGAAATGTTTATTATTATTATTCCCATTTTACTCTGTGTAAAAATGCTTTAGACAGAGTCACTACTGGATACCCGTTAACCCTTCTCTTTCAAGAAATGGCTTGTTTATAAAAACTCACAGTCTACATGTATTCAAACATCTGATTTTTTTAAATATACAGTAGTTTTTCAGGGTTGTCATAAGAACAAAATTGTCATGGTACTTGTACCTTCAAGTACAACCCATGCACTTGAAGGTGCTGAAGATTTTGCTGCTGTTCCCAGTGCAAAAATTAAAGTATTTTATCAAGCCATATTTCCTGTGCATAAAGTTATCTTAGTAAAGGGTTAAATTACCTTCTCCTTTAATACAAATATATTTCAGCTCAGTAGAGCTGCTAGTTTCTGTTAAGAGAGCCCCCAGGTAAATGAAGCATATACTTTTTAGTAAAGTCAGAAGCTCACGAGCAACGAAATATCCATACATAATCTGTGTGACAGGTATGCTGGTCTCATTATTCTTTTTTATTTTTTTTAATTACTTAATCTCCTGCCCACAAAAGAAAACTGGTAGCATAAAATAGATGGTTTTATTTTAAGATTCTATGGACACAACCATTAAATAATTTCACAGAATAGCAATTCAATGTTTAGTTTTCAAATTGCAACGAGGTCAAGAGTAGAGATCTGTATGACTGCTTTGTTAACTAAAATTATGTGGTCTTGTAGGGTGGGAATAAAAAAACCCCACAGCAACCAAAAAACAAAACAGAAGCCAAAGGGAGGGGATGGGAAAAGGAAGATTTCTCCCCCACTGTAGATAGAGAGCAGGGTCAAGACCACCTAAAGAACCTGAAGGTGAACAAGTCCATGGGACCTGATGGGATTCACCCACGGCTCCTGAAAGAACTGTCAGAGGAAGTTGCAAAGCCACTGTCCATCATATTAGAAAAGTCATGGCAGTCTGGTGAAGTTCCTGCTGACTGGAAAAGGGGAGACACAACCCCCATTGCCAAAACTGGAAAAAAAGAAGACCCAGGGACCTAGAGGCCAGTCAGTCTCACCTCTGTGCTTGGCAAGATCATGGAGCAGATCCTCCTGAACGCTCTGCTCAGGCAAGCAGATAGAGGGATGACTGGTGAGAGCCAACACAGCTTCACCAAGGGCAAGTCCTGAGTGACTAATTTGGTGGCCTTTTATGATGGGGTCACCATCTCGGCAGACAAAGGCAGAGCAACAGATGTCATCTACTTAGACTTATGCAAAGCATTTGAGACTGTCCCCCACAACATTCTGTCCTCTAAACTGGAAGGATATGGATTTGATGGATGAACTGCTCGTTGGGTAAGGAACTGGCTGTCTGGTTGCACCCAAAGAGTTGTGATCAGTGGCTCAGTGTCCAAATGGAGATGTGTGACCAGTGGTATTCCTCAAGGGTCAGTACTGGGACCAGTGCTGTTTATCATCTTGGGTCTTTTTAACATCTTAGAGCTTTTTACACAGGTGTGTAACAAGAGGACAAAGGGAAATGGTTTAAAACTTGAAGAGGGGAGATTCAGGTTAGACATCAGGAATAAAATCTTTCCTGTGAGGCTGGTGAGACACTGGCAGGGGTTGCCCATGGAAGTTGTGGCTGTCCCATCCCTGGCAGTGTTCAAGGCCAGGTTGGATGGGGCTTTGAGAAACCTGGTCTGGTGGGAGGTGTTTGCCCAAGCAGAGGGGTTGGAACCACATGATCTTTAAGGGTCTTCAACTCAAACCACTCTGTAATTCTATGAAAACCACCACCACAACAGGGAAAACAAACAAACAAAAACACCAAACAAAAAACCCACACCACAGCACAGAAGAAAGGTGGACAGCATTTATGGCTGACTAAAATATTTGAACAGGAAGGTCTACTGAAGAGAGCAGGGGGATAGCTAGGCAAAGAGGCAACAGAACAGCAAGCAATCTCTTCTTCCAAAAACTTAAGGGCAAGAGACTGGGAGAAGCCATTTAGAACTGCATACAAATAACAGTTTGCTGCAGTAACAGTTACTACTATTGCAAAACACTAAGAGTTAACAGCCTGAAGGAGTAATTTGTTACCACAAAAGTATCCCAAGAAACAAAGTAAGATGTAAACTACAGTAAAGGCAGAGGCTATTAATAATATTCAACATAAAGATATACAGAAATTGTATATCCATACCATACAGCTATATATTCCATTTAGTTCAGAGTCCTTAGCTATTCAAGGAATTTAAACTGTAACAAAAAACTAGGTTCTAGAAACAGAAAAGTGAAAGTCATATCCACATTCTGTTAAAAAACTCCTGGTGATGTGAATTCAGCCAAGTCATCAAAACAGGTGAAGAAGTATTTGTTACATTTAAATTCTTCAATCCTAGCCTACAGAACACTTCCTTTTCTAGCCAGCTCTATTTAAAAATGTTTTTACTCATATTAATTTTTGTTGTTGCTAAACATGTTCCCCTCATCATGAGAACAAAAATAAATTCAATGTTTACAGTAATAAGCCAAGTAAGATCTGAAGGTGAATCTCCCAAAGATAAAAGAAAAGTTTAATCAACTCACTAAATTATTTTCTAATAGATGAAGAAATAAATACTTGGAACTTTACCTCCTGTTGTTTTTGAAGCCTCTCAATAGCATTCTTCTCACGAGAAATCAAGGCTTCAGCCTTTGCTTGATGTGTCCTCTCCAACTCATGACGCAGCTCAGAGATTTCCTTCTGGGTCTGCATTTTCTCCTCCATTTTAATCTTTGCTATTTCAACTTCTTTAAAATGTTCCAGCTTTTACATAAAGGGAGAAGAGAGGATTAAGTAGAGCCATCTTGAAATCAATAACGACAATGCCTTCTCAGAGAACTCTAAATTTCACTCAGAAACTCCTTTTAAGAAATAAAATTTGAGTTTGATGAAATTAAACTACTGTGATAGAAGTATCTCAGCAGCACACAATATTTGCATATCTCACCTAGTTTCCACAGGTTTAGATCTTACACAAAACAAATTGCTTTAAATCCAAAAGAGCAAAACAGAAGCCAATGAAGAAAATCACACTGCAGGAGTGACAGTCTGCCTGCAATCAAGGAATGGCCATGTCCTCCATCACTCAAGAGCAATAGATATTTATATGGACACAAAAAAGTAATGTGGGATGAAAACAAACTCACAACATGCAACTCCACTGAAAGAGGGTTACAGAAACTGCAGTTCTGAATGACAAACTTCTTAGCACAACTGAAAAAAAAAAGTAAATGCACACAAACAGGAAAGGATGCATCTTGCAACTGCAGAGCTGTAGGGAACATTCCTCCATACAAGGTGTGAGGTGCAATATATGCAAGGACAAGCAGTGCTATGATGAATTAGAATAAAAATTTGGGAGGAAATGAGAAGCAATCATACAAGAAATATAAATATTAGAAAAAATAAGCAAAAGAATAAAAGCAGAATGATAAAAAAAATATGAGACTGGAGAAAATGAGGTTAAAGAGAGGAAGAAAAGCACAGTAGGAATGTTTGATCAGGGAATTCAGGTCTGTGGGCATAAATCCCATGAAAAGAAACGTTGTGACAGTGCAGTACAGCATCACTTGTACATACATTTAGGGGTATCTGAGAGTCAAACATTTCCTTGGGCCCTGACATTTTAATCTCTCTCCCCAGGAAGGCCAGGTCTAAGACTAAGACTGGATACAGCTATACCTAGGCTCCTCTTTAAGGAGGAGTTCAGAAAGCAAGGGAGTCCAACCTGTATCTCCCTGGGTGCCTAGTCCTGGGGTCTTGAAAAGTGTTCCTCTAAATGTTCTGAAATTGTATGCTAATTCTCATCGGTATTAAAAATTAACTATCTACCAAACTACAAACCTGTAATTCACACCTCACTTGCTATGCACTATATTGAAATTCAAGCCTCAAAACCTTAACTAGGAAGAAAAATAAACAGAATTGACTACACAGAATAAACATTTTTTCATAAAATAAAATAATCAAAGAACAAACAAAATTTACCAAGTTAAGAGAAGCAAAATAAGAAAAAGCTGTGTAACAAATTAATGTAAGAATAGAAAGCTTAATGTTTCAAAACAATTTTAACAAAAATAGAATTGAACAAAAAGAGAACTGTAAAATTAATACATGCTATAGCATCAAATTAACAGATCATATTAGATTAACAGCCTTTTGTGTTTGACATAACTCTTTAACTTCAATTTACTTTCAGTATTAAGTTTGCAATGTGAAAGTTCAAAATTGACAAATGCATCCTTCAGATTCCATTACCAGAGTTATACCTTTTGACACATTTCTGCTTGAAGCTGCTTCTCAATTTCTTTTCTATATTCATGAAGTTTTAGTCTTAGAGATTCGTGTTTCTGATGCTGGGGATAAGAGTCTGCAAACTGTTCATCAATCAGCTGAAGCTTCTCAGCTGTAAAAAGAGCAACATATCCATCATAATTTTAAAACTCACCTCAGTTATCCTACCAAAGTTCCTGCAGGAACCCATCTCCATAGGAAGTTAGTTTACCTAAATGAGATACTTGGTTTACCTAAGTATCACTGTCATAGAATGACCTGTGATACAAAAGCAGAGGCAGCACAGAGATGCCATGTATCAGCTTTATGAGAGACAACTTATACCTAGGAGGAGGCATGTAGCTATTTAAGCACAATTTATGGTATCACACAGTCATTCATCCTCTTTTTAATGAATGGAGAAGGATTTTCTTTTGCATACAGCTTTCAGGTTTTTTTGTATCAATAGCAGCATGCATATTAAACTCAACAAATCCCAACCTATGCCTGTCACTGAAACACTATTGTCAAAAGAAAAGCAAGGCACTCTTTTACACTTATGTTTTTCAGAACATAACATTTCAGTCCATCTAAGATGTTAAAGCTCTTAGCTAAATGCCTCAGAAAACATGTGATTGATTAATAATAATAATAACAAATTGTAACAAGACCCTTGCCTTACTTTAAGAAAGGTTAGAAAATCAATATACTAGCGATATGTATAAAATTTACTTACTATTTCTTTAGGTTGCATTTGAGTAAGTGATGTATTAATACCAGCCATACAATTTAGAAATCCATACCACTAACCAATAAGAAAATATTTGGGGAGACTTGCTTGCAGAGATAGGACTTACCAAGAGATTCTCTGTAAGGAGGCACTGAGGTTGTCTGAGTTTCTGTGTCATGAGTTTCCTTACTCAAATGATGTTCTGTAAGTCCGATTAAAATCCGCATAAGAAAACCTATCAAGATCCAATGGATTAGTTAGTTCTGACTTCATACCAAATTTTTGAGCCTGTAAATTAATGAACACTATCACTTACAAAAAAACCCTACTTATTTTATGGAAAGAGACAAGGGCAATACTAATAAACTATTAAGGTTTTTATTATAAGCATATTCCAGTCTCTCTCACTCTGCACAAGCTGTCCTTGTGCAACTTTTGAGAGTGCATCTTATTACTACTCTAAATATGAGGCCATTAAGCAACAGGGGTTTCTGAAGATCAAGCTACTTTAGCCTCTTTAATACTATTATGTTTAATCATGCAGACATAAGAACTGTTATATAAAACAATAGAAAGACAGTTTAATCTTTAACTAGTTTTAACTACATTATGAAAGCTTAATACAGTCAGTAATAAACACAAACCAAAATCTGATCTTGCCAAATTAGCGAGAAAAGATTACAAAGAGCATATTTATACTCAATTACAATTTTTTTCATATTTCTGGGGTTTAAGTTATTTATTTTGTAAGTAAACGTTAACACTTAACTCATGCACAAAGAGGATACCCCTGAAATATAATATTTATCATTCTGACATACTCCAAGTTGAATCCATATTATTCTGTACCAACGAATACTAGAAATTTGAATTTCCATTGCTCACATCTTAATAAAACCAAAGCTGTCTGTATTATGTATAAACATCTTGTACCTTTATTGTCCTTCTGAGTTCCAGAAGTCTGTAAGAAATAAAAAATGTCTTAGTTTGTTTCATCACAACAGTAATCTGAGCTTATTTTCAAAATCAAAGTAACTTTACCAGTGATTTGTAAACACTTGAGTTTGGACTGATCCTCATTAATTGAAGAAGATCTTGCACAGTCCACAGCTTTGGGAGAAGAAAAAGGTGAGTTAGAAAAGGTTAGCTCTTTTAACATAATTTCAAATAGGTAACAGACACTATTTTACGGCTGTAGACTGTTTTTTATTATCTATTTATCACATTGTAAAACCATTTTCAAAGGCTTGCTGTTCTAGTCCTACATTTGCTCCACAGTATCTCCATTACCAAAGAAATACGTCAGACAACATTTAATTTCATGTTGAACTGAAGCTATGAAAAGAGCTTGTTTTTTCTCCTCCCCACCCTGGATGCTCTTGCTATGTTCCTTGCCTCTTTTCTTGATTTATCACACAAATCAGACAAGCTCACTAACCCAATTTATGACTACCTACTCACCACATCATAAAATTAATTTTCAGTTAGAAACAACCTCACCCCACCACACAATCACAGAGGAGAAACAAAGAGGGGACAAGGACTGACCTTTTCAACAACAGCTTATTATTGTAACAGTTTAAACTGACTACAAACCACAATTTCAGGCAACTGAACAGCCAAACAGGAGGCTAGCTTTAACTGGGATCAGTCCCCTGAGTGCCCTACCACACAGCCTCATGGGCCACATGGTCATGCTGTAGGTGAAACAAGTGTGAGGTAAAGACTAGGTCTTCCCAGAACAGTGTCATTAGCTTATTGCCAATTTACAGGATTCATTAAAATGGCCCTGGATAATGAATCTTTTATAGAGAAAAAAGGAAGTTACACTTGTGTTTGTATTTCTCTTTCAGAAAAGGGGATTTTTTTTCAATCCTGTTGAAATACGAAAACCCCAGAAAGCAAAGCTCCTAGAAGTCTTAAAATGGTAAATTACCAAATTTACCTTCTTCTTCTCTAGTCCACTTTCTGGAAAGAAAACAGAAAGTGAATACTCATAGCCGCATCTCTCAAGATGATCTGCCACCAAACTGTTGGAAGCTGTTATCAAAAGTGTACTTTCCTCACTTGGAACTGCCTGGGGCTGAAGTTCTCCACTCAAAATTGGGTGCATCAGATCATGGATTAGCTGGTTTCTGAGCTGTGCCTGAAAAAAAAAAAAAAAAAAAAAAAAAAAAAAAAAGACATATTCTCAGTTAACATGTTATTAAATTAGAGTTTTTGCTTTTCGAAATTCACAGGAAGTCTCATTTTATTTGGGATGAATACTTATCAAACTGAGCAAAGCCAAATAATCAGACTGGCCTTTGAACAGAACAACTCAGAACAACTGAGATGAGCAGCCTCCCATACACCTCACTACAAAAATGTGTGGAAAACACAGGGCTCCACTTCTATCCCTACTACGGGAGAGGAAGGCAAAAACCAGAGGAAGACAATTTATTTTGTGTTCATTTCGTGTTGGCAATTCACCATACCTGTAGCTCTACCTATTGCCAGCAGGGGCAGTGAGATAAAACCAGGAGAAAGTTGATAGTATTCTCATTAGGAGATGTAATCCATAAAAAATCCAAAAGAAACTCAGCTGTATTAATTCTTCATCTCAGAAAAGCTACAAAATCTTTAACATGATGTTTATTCTTCTAGACAGGGAAAATCAAGCAGGAAAAATGCCTTAAACAGCATGCCACTTAACAGGTCAGACAAGACAAGAAAAACTTCAAGCATTGCAAGTTTGGTACGGAACTCACCAAGGGAGAAACAAGTTGTCCTGAAGAGAGACTTTTTGGCCATGAAATTAGCAATGATTTTTTTTTTAAATATCAACCTTGTATTTATTTTTATTTTTTTTTAACTTTAATGAATTTGACATAAAAAGAAGGAGCTAAAAAAATCTGCTGGTGAGATAGACATGTATAGAAGTATAGAAAGATCAAAGGATCAGAAAAAAAATGCAATCAGATTTTGTTTAAAGACTAGCAAAATTGAAACTGCATGAAATATAACATTTCACCATTTAAGGCCTGATATAAATTTCTGCTATAAGACAAGGGAATCATGGTTTAGAAAAAGTAAGATGTGGATGTGTCAGTCAATGACTAGCACTACAGGTATCACATGCCTCAAAAAGAGATACAGGCTGATTCTCACAGACTTTCAAAAAAAAAGAGGAATTAGTACCATCCCGAACTTTGCCTAAAAGTTGCTCACAATGGTCATGATCTACTTCCTTTAATAAAGGGGGAGACTTAAGTGGTGCAGAAGACAACACAGGTAACAACAAAGTTACTATTTCACTGAGGCTTGCTTAGCATTGTGGAACAGAATGCTGAAGAAAAGGTATAGCTACTGCCTATAAATCCTCAAGAGGACTAAGAGCTACTTAAGCTGAAGGGTACTTTCAGAACACGCCAAAAACACCAGAGTAACCATAAAGAGCTACACATCAAAACAAAGTTTTACTCCTGAATGAGCAGACAGGGAGAAAACAGCTTGATTAGTTTTTTGGTTTTGTTTTTGTTTTGTTTTAATAACAGAATTAGAGTACCTGAGGAGGATAATTCATATGATGTGCTTACTGATAGAGGGTAAAAAACACTCTGGACCCTTCCAATCCTCTATTCCCATTTATTCCTCTCTTCCCTGCTTGTCTTTTTCCTCAAGTATGGAAAATTTCTAAAGCTCGATATAGGCCTACAAGCTTCCTGAAAAGGGGCTCCTGAGACCAAACCACAGGGAAAAAAGGAAGAACCTCCGATAAAAATAATACTTTGGGGGAGGCTGGGAAACACATTTATTCGACACGACTTTCACTGCTTTCAGGGCTAGAGTAGTAGGGCGGAATTATAGGTGAAAATAAAGCACACCTTAAGGGTGTCCAGTACCCCTCTGTTCTTAAAAGTCTGATAGAGCCGTTTCCGCAGTTCATCCTGGGACAGTGTCTCCCTTTCAACCGAAGCCATCTTCCCCTATACTAGGAGATTAAACACATACAAACAAACGGAATAAAGAAAAAAAAAAAAAAAGTCATTATTGACTCCCAGCTCGATCCCTGGCGAGCCAGACAGCGAACACTCAAGGGGCCTCGGCCCCCCCTCCAGGAAGGCACCGGCCTTGCTGGGGCAGCCTCCCCCTACGCCGCAGCCCGCACCTCGGCGCCCGGTTGTTGGCTGAGCAGCGGCGGGCGCTCCCCGCAGCCGCCGTCGCCTCCAGGCCCTGCGCCTTGTACCGGGG
>JAAWXA010000004.1:8765955-8800671 GCA_038090715.1 Florisuga fusca | reverse complement strand
CCCTGCGCCTTGTACCGGGGATCGGCACCCGCCGCCGTTCGGCCACCGCCGGGGAGTGACGGGGGGGCCGGATGCCGGGGCGGGCGGAGGGCAGCGCTTCCGGGCGGCCGCTGGGAGCTGTTGGGAGTCGTTGGAGCGGTGGCGTCGTAGGGTAAGTGGCGGTGTGTGCCGCCATAGGCGCTCCCCCTCCGTCTCCTTCCCTGCCTATCCCCCCTTCCACCCCCGCCTGTTCCGTGGGCAGCCCCCGCGGCGTCCCGCCCTTCCCCTGGAGACGGTAGCGCACGGTGGAACCGCCGGTAGCCCGGCTGGGCCTGAGGACGCTGAGGCGCGGCGGAGTTCTCTCCTTCCGGGTAATTATAGAGGTTTGGGAGTGCCCCAGGCCCGCTGTGTGCGAGGGAGGACGGTGCCGGCCGTCTGCCACCCTTCCCCCTTTTAGTGTCTGTCTGTTGGGCCCCCGGGGAGAGGCAGATGAGGGGATTCTTCAGAGACAGGGACACCACGGTTACTTCAGGGGTTGTTACCATTCAGGTCACCGGGAGGGTTTTCAGGGGTTAAATGAAATCATCAGTCAATTATAGAGTAAGTGTTTAGGTAATAGTACCTGGGGTCGCTTACAGGAGATGTTCCACTTCCTAAGCGTATTTCCCCCTCATTTTACTATAAATGTGGCTACCAAAGAGAGTGTTTGGCTCTCCTTAGCCTGTGGTAAATACGAGTAGTAAGCTCGTTGGATGATTTTTAGGAGTGAGTTCACACGGATTAAGAGTTTGTATATAGACTTGTCAGTAAAAGCTGTCTCTCTTTTTATATAAGGAACAGCATATTGAAGTATGTCTGGAAGTTTCTACTTTGTGATAGTTGGTCATCATGATAATCCCATATTTGAAATGGAATTTCTGCCTCCTGGAAAAGTAGAGTCCAAGGTATGGGTTTTTTTTTTCCCAGTGATACCCCTATGATGTAATTGTTGTGCATATTCTTTGGTAATTTTACAGTGCACTAGAAGTATGACCAGCATGTTGTTAAAAGTGTTATGAGTGTCCACTGTATTTTTTTTTACAGAAGCTTTGTCACAGGGAGTAGAATTCTGGAGTTCTTGTCTCATACTATTTTGCCAGATCCTACTAGTTCTTCTTAAAACACGGTTTCCTTAAAATTTGGATGCTCTGTGGTGAAGAGTCTTGCTGGTAGTGTGTAGAGCTTTTATAATAATTGTTCATTATCTAATACTGTTTACTGTTATTCTTGATTTTAAGGAATCTGTATACAGTAATAAGGTAACATAACGAATATAAATTTGAAAGCCCTAGTTAGTCCTTTATCTTTTATGCTATAAAGAAATATTTTAAAATAATATTCAGTAGTCATGCTTGCTTATAAGTAAGAATTATTTTAAACTTATATTGATAAATATGGGCTTCAGAATGTGTGGATTGTAAGGCTACTCAATAAGTACTGTTTCCAGTGGAAAAAGAACATATCTACCCATTGTGCTGTTACATCAGATGGAAAAACAGACTTCAGAATAAAAGTGTGTAGATCTGTGAGTGCATGCAAACTGGAAGTATACTCAGTCATTGGTTTGAGGACCATGATGTCATTTGTATTTTGAACTAGTGTCTCCCCCCAAAAATCATAAATAAAACTAGTCAGACTAGATGAGTGTGAGGATGTGTCAGATAATGGGAAAATTAATTTTCTACATTCTTCTAATGGAATTAATTTAGCTTGTGTAAGCTTCTTGTCTGTCAGAGATTGAAATACTAAATTTTCTAAGAATCTAAACTTCCTGTGCACTGAAGAACGAGTAGGCATTGATGTATTTTGGGAACTATTGCTTCTGTTTCCAAGACATACCCTTTAAGAGTGAATTCAGTGCAGATGCACAGCTGCCTAAAGTTATTTGCGTAACATGTAGTAAATCAGCACAAGCTTTTGCCCTTTCAGCTACACTACATAGCTTCTTATTTGTTATGGTGTACTGGAATTTGCAAAGCTGAGTCAAATTTGATTTGGTGCAAAAAAAATAGTTTACTGAGAGGAGCGAGAGTAGCATTAATAGCATCCCTATATTTTGAGAAACAGTGCAAGACTCCTTCTGTTTCCAGTTTAACAGAAGCATACAGTATGGTTTAGTTCCATGTTTCTACTTGGCAACTGCCCTCCCACGTTCTAGTTAATGTACAAGCCACAGAACTTTTGTAATGTTAGGGCCAAACACAGTGGAGGCCAAACTCTGTGAAGGCCATTTGTGTTTATTATGGGAAGAGGTGCAATTTGTACCTGCAAGCATCTATTTAATACCAGTTGCAGGATGTTTTTCTGCACTAGACGCTTATGAAAAAGAAACTGCCCCAAAACAATCAGAATTCCTATGTTTCTAGGCAAATAACTTGAAAACACAGAATTTAAAGTGATATAATCAGTGTATCTCTCCTCTGACTCTTACACACTGTAGCCTATCATTCAGTTTCTGTCAAATTTGACAAAGAAAAAGCTAAGCTGATGTAAATTTTTTAAAAATGGGTGACTGGAAAGCAGAGAAAAAGATTTCATCAGGGCCTCTGCTTGGAATTAGAGAATCATACAATCACAGAATGGTTTGGGTTGGAAAGGACCTTAAAGATCATGTAGTTCTATCCCCCCTGCCATGGCCAGGGACACTTCCCACCAGTCCAGGTTGCTCAAAGCCCCACTAAGCCTGGCCTTCAACTCTGCCAGGGGCAGCCACAACCTTTGCCCATGTCTCACCACCCTCATAGTGGAAATTTTCAGTGGATTACCCAGTGATAAACAAAAGAGATTAGACTTTAATTCATTCCTGAGCTATACATAGAGGCTTTATTGAACCTGCTGCTTTCAGGACTGCATTTGTGATGACCTTTTTATTACAACCCATTTTCTTCCTTGAAACCAAGTATTGTGACAGTATATACTAGTTTCATTTGATTACAGGATGGTACATGTGGAAGAAACAAAGATTGTATATAACTTTACACGTACATAAATTGAGCACTAGTTATTTAGGAATTTGAGCAAATAACTTTTTGTATTTCGTTCCTTTCACTGAATTACTAATCTTCTGTCTTCTGGAAATAAATCAGGATGATCATCGCCATCTCAACCAGTTCATCGCCCATGCAGCTCTTGACCTGGTAGATGAGAACATGTGGCTTTCTAACAACATGTATCTGAAGACTGTGGACAAGTTTAACGAATGGTTTGTTTCTGCTTTTGTCACAGCTGGACATATCCTTCCCTCTTTTCTAATTTATATAGGAAAAGCTTTTTGCTAGAAAGGAACAAGTCAGATGAGATGAGTGTGGAAGAGATTTCTCTTGCTATTCACCACTGTTATTGCTAGAGAGAACCACCAAGATGAAGTAAGTTGGGGGGGGACAGTTGTTGAGAAGTGGGACCAATTGGAAAGATGGATTTTTCCTTTTGGAGGATCAATAGGCTAATGAAGTGTGGAGCTCACATGGCTCGAGGATTGAGGGGGGAATAAAATAAGGGTCTGAGCAAGCTTATGTGATTCTGTGTTACCATCCCTTTGATAGAGCTAGAGAAAAGAAGCAGGCATAAACATGCTTGGTGTCTGCCTCACCCATCTTGAAAATGTGTTGTCAAGGCTTGATCTTATGATGTACATATAGTCCTGGAAGTGTTTGTTTTGAAACATTTGTTATACATAGGAAGTGAGTTTGAATGTCTTTTTAGCTTCACAGGTATATGACAAAGGTGCTGAGAGCATTGTTCAAATTCAGAATTGTTTAGCTTTAAAAATAATACCCTTGAAGAGAGGAAATTAGTTTTCAGATAGAGGAATTTTAAAATATGAAGGTAATACTTCTAAATTTCACTGCTCCAGTTACTTATTTTAATGCTTCCTCCTATAATCATGGCTATTTCATGCTAAACATCTTAAGCAAATACAAAATTAGGTTTAACTGCTTATTTCAGGATATATTAAATGTCTCTCTTCTTAAAAGTTACGTTTTCCTTAATTGCTTTACATATGAGATTTATAATGCTTCATGATGTAAGGCAAGAAGATGGAATTAAGAACTTCTTTAATGATGTATATGACTTGTATATAAAGGTAAGAACCCACTTCTTACAGTCTCACTGCAGTACTTTTAAGTGTGTTCTGCTGTACATCCTCAGGCATGCCTGTGTCAGCATGTTTACTTGTGTAAAAGGAGAAGCACTCTGGCTGTCCACATTAGCCAGAGCTGACAGCATGTGACATGAAGGCTGTGTTTTTCATTAACAGAATAGATTTTGATAAATTACCATAAACAGTGGTGGTTCAGAATTTATTTTCATTTTAGACAGTGATTTTGGGCAGCAATGTGCCATTAATGGTGGTAATGAAAGCAGAGAACTGTTCTGCAGTAGCCTGGTCGACGTGCTTTGCTCTCAGAGCAAACAAGCCAAGTTCTCACAGCCCGATGATCCTACCACTAGACAGGGCAGTTGCAAGCACTGACTAAGAGGTGGTCATCTCAGCCTCCCACGGGGACTCAAATGGTGCTGAGTTCCAAAACTGAAATATCCACCAACATCCTGAGGGATTAGTTCTGAGGAGCTGGTGCTGAGGGATGGCAGTGTGCACAGATGAGGACATTGCAAGGCCTTGGAAAGAAAGTGACTGTTGAGGAGCTTAAGTGGCACTAAAGAGGCTGAAAGATAATAGTAATCTGAAGTAATATTTTTTTAGTACTGGACATTGTGTTTATTGATGAGTTTTTATTCTCTCCTCAGTTTGCAATGAATCCATTTTATGAACTCAATTCTCCTATTCGATCCAGTGCCTTTGAAAGGAAAGTACAGTTCCTTGGAAAGAAACACCTTTTGAGCTGAATAAATAACTTTCCTGAGTGAGTGTTTTTTCCCTACTTTCCTAATTATTAGTACTGTAGTTTGTCTGGTTAGTTCTCTGCATGTTTGATATTCATCTTTCTGAAGACTGAGAAACTGGATGCTGAAGAGGTTTTTTGTGGTTTTTTTCTGATATGGATAATAACAACTAAGCATCTCTGGTTAAAATGTGTCATAGTAACTTTCCTTTTATGTGTTATGAAAAGCAAGTTTAAAAATGTCAGGGCTGAACAGGTACTGACTGAAATATGGATGTCAATGGGTCTGCAAAATGTAAGCTCCATATACAGGGTGGGAGGAAATCAAATCTAAACACAAAAGACATCTCCAGTCATGTGATTAAATATGAGCAAAAGGGAACTCTTGACTGTTCAGACTAAATGGCTAATTGTGTTATAAACCTTTATATTGATAGTCCTTTGATAGGCAATTAGTGCTGTAGACTAACCAGCCTAACTTTACACTTGGTGGTATTAAATCAGGTCTATATTAATATTGTAATGTGTAATATATATATTATGAAGTGCTAAATAAAGAGGCTGTATTAGCAAAGCTTTGTCTTTAGTATTTCAGGAGGTTTTGAGAAAAAGAACCCTTAGTTTTAAAACTAAGGTTTTGAAACTTAGATTTGCAAATAAACTAGATGTTCAGTGCAATACAGGTTTATCTGCAGTGCTGCATCAATGAAATCAATTAATAAAGTAGATCAGAACAGCTGTGTCTTGTCCCAACTTTAATTCTAATTAACACATGAAAAAAAATCTAAAATAAATTTACATGTTTAAACAAACTTCTTCCATTTCTGCCAATGCAGAATTTTTCAAAATACATTTAGACTAGGATCTTTGAATCATGAAACTGTTAGTTGAGGTTACAGAAAGGCATTATTTGGCCTGGCTGGCTTTTATTCTGTGGTGAAATGAGGCTAGGGACCCTTTCACAAAACTTACACTCCAAAAACAGTTTTTTTAACAGGTCATTTGGCAGGTATATACCTAATATTTGATGTGGTTTCACCATGTTTTAAGTAGTCAGTTTTCTTTTGCAGCAAATCTGTATAAGCTATCTTCTTAGACTTCAAATTCCCAAAGGAAGTGGCATGCTGTTTGAGGAAGTACATTTTGCAGAGTCTGTATAATTAAAGGGACCACCTATGTATGTGCTTTAAATGTAGTCAGTCACTGTTTCTTTGTAATTTACACTTACTGCTAAACTATCACTGTAAAATATTTCATGAGAAAAAGAACACCTTAAATAAAATGTGAAAAGATGCTGCATGGATGCTTGTTGAGTGTACTTCAAATGATTTAGAAGAAAACTAGATAATCACAGTAAGGCTCTTTATTGGCAGGGTGGCACATGAAGATGGGAAGACTTGTCTTTGCATTTTGATAATCTCACGTAGTTGTATGTAAATCAGCTGAGGGTTTTGGGTTGGTTATTTTTTGCTTTATACCTGAAAGCAACAGAAATAAGCTTCAGAAAAAGCATTCCCATTCATATGATAAAGAGCCATTACATTGTAACCCTTGTGCTGTTTTCTGCTTCCTTCTCAGTAGCACTATGGTTGGAAAAATGCTAACGGTTTAAAGTCACTGAGGAAATAACTTCTATTAAATAATCATACATGTGGCAGTATGAAAAGTTTTGGCAAAGATAAAAAATGAGTGCTAAGAGTTTCCACTTTTAGAAACCGTGGGGTTATTATAATTTTATTGTTTTCTGACAGTGCATGAAGTTCTGTAAAATGAAAGCATTTTGTCTCTTGCCTGCCAAAGGCAGTTAGCCAAATGGTGCCTGTTCTTATGCCCCTCATGTGTCTTTCCTCTTCTTCTTCTGAACAGAGGAACTGTAAATGGAAATGCTATCCCACAGCTCCATCTAGGCTTTATGAAAACAGACTGACTGCTATGGGCCACAGGCAAGGTAGCATTATGTGCTAACTCATTAAATTAACCAGTACACTCTACAGTGAGGAATGCTGTCTCTTGACAGAACTCTGTAGGGTGTCAGCTAGGTAGCTGCAATCTTCCAGTGTATGGAAGAACACTTGGTTATGCTTTGGTTTGTGACTTTTTACACTAAATTGAAAGACTGCTGTATGGAGTGACATGTGAAAGTTACCTTGTGATCAGCTGCAGTCACAAGTCTGCTCTTGGGCTGAAAGATGCAGGTCAAGCACGCATCAGACAACCAGCAACACAAGGGCCAATGGACAAAGCTGAAGAGAGACTTCCTTTGCAAGTATTATGTTCATGTCCAACCCCAGAAACTCAGGAATAAGGATTCAAATGAAGTCCATTGCAGTATTAGAAGCAGGAGTTGTAACATGAGCCGTTAGCTGCATCCTAGCTATAGTTTTTTCTGCCCCATCCCATTTTGCTATCTGTCCTAATATGCACAGCTTTCATCAGTCCCACCATTTTATACAAATACTTCCATGAAAGTATTTGTGCTCATTTTAAAGGACATCAGGAACTGCAGATGTATCACAAAGCATGCTCTGTCACTCCAAAGAACTCTAAATACTGCTTCAAGGATCTTCCATTACTTGAGGGATGTTAGTACTTGAAATACCAAGTCAGTTGAAACATAAGCCAGAAGTGCTTATCTCTATGTTGGATGATGGATACCAAGTTTTCACAAAAGTACAAAAAATGCCTGTTTGTAACTAAGCATTATGAAGATTTTATTTTTTTGTTACCTGTCATCTACATCTGCTTTTCATAGGACTTGTGCTTCTTTCAAGTACTCGACAGTTCCCCTCAACATAATTCCTGTACTACCTTATGACTGCATATAAACCACCCTTTTGTCTTCACTAGCTACCTTTTTGATTAATGTACAATCATGGTACAGCAGCTCCCAGGGCATAAAGTTTTATTCAACCTGCTTCTCAGAGGGAGGCTTGGTAACAATGGTGTTACATGGAAAGACAACAGATGGGAATACACAGGACAACTTTTAGGCACAAGAAAAGACCACAGTGGTTCTCATCCTTAATTGTTTCTTCTAGCATTCTTACTTGAATGGTATCTTTGGTACTCACAGAAATCATAGTAACTTCATCTCCTGTTGTTTCAACCTTTTGCTAAAATGAATGTTAGAGGAAGCTTTAAGCAGTAAGACAGTAGTGTTTTGCAACAAGTTCACATCACTAGATTAGTATCCCTCAACACAAGCAATCTTACTTTTTGAAGTTTTTTTTCTCGCTCATCCTAAGAGAAATTTAGGCAAGATTTTCTTCACAGATCTTTTCCCTCACTGACTAGAAACAAATGTAACAAGTAGCAGCTCAGCCTGTGTTTAACTCTTAGGTGACTGATGCTTAAAACACTTCTGTTGCCGTATTTGCAGGGGGGCAAGAATGAATTAAGACTTAGAAAGGTGTCACTTTTAAGCAGGAGAAGCAGATCAGTGGAGTAAAGATATCCTGGAGAGGTTTAAGCAAGAATACAGTGCATTCAGAAAACCGTACCAAGAGCAACAAGAAGGGTTTGTTTTGCAAGCTTTACTTCCAAGTAATTACACCTGGTACAGAGTAAACAGGTAAGGAGAAAACTCTTGCTGTTAACATACTCTTGAAACTGGCTTGTCTGTTGGAACGTTGCTGTACAGAAAGCAGTCTGTATATTAGTGAATAACATGGCCTGTCCTATAGGCCTCAGACTTCTAAAGGAAGTCCCCAGCGTGTGTATGTGCATGCCTGTTAGCAGTCACACTATGCACTGAAGCAACTGTACCCAATCAAGTTTGCCGTTGTTAGGACAGTGGATGTGCTGAGCATCGGCTTTCAACAACTCATACAAGTACTGTCCCATCAAACTGCAACACAGCACTTCAAATACACCACCTGTGCTTTCACCTGCATTACTGCAGAAACACCAGAAACACTGTCCATTAAATACAGAATTTGCTTCTGTTAATCGTCATGTAATGAATACAGTAATATAAAAGACATTGCCTTAAATGTGTAAAGTACATATCTTAGAAGAGCAAATTAAATAAGGAGCAAATTCAGCTCAAACACTAGCTGTAAGTATTTACTTGCTTTAGGGCTGAAAGCTGCCACCATCTACTGTAAGTCAGAGGCTTCCTGAGTTCTCTACATATTGCCAGTCCTTAAGTTTCACAGTGCAGAGATTACTGGCAAACACATTCATAGCTCAGGTTAACAGGAACAAGAGGTTTGGAATTTTAAGGCTGTATATTAGAAGTTCTCTTATAAATTTCATAATTTGGGTCCCTTCAAGTGCTACTAAAGCTGACTGAATAAAGCGTAATTTTTTCACATCTAAAAATAGTTAGACTTCAGTGACTCATTACCTTACTGAACAGAAATATGATAGAATGGGACTATAGGCAATGACTTGTATTAACTTAGAAATTCATCTCTATCTTGCATTAAACTGCTGGAAAAATTAGTACAGCATTAGAATAGTAAACGAAAGGAAAATGGACATTAAATATGTAGGAAATTTATTCCTACTTAAAAACCTACACAAATTATAGAAACATCAGAGAATCAGAAGACCTGAAAGTAATTTATATTAATTTATAATAAGCACATTAGAGATAAAGTACCACTGAAAGCAAAAGGAATGTAGTGACACTGAAGTTTAATATCTAGCATTGTTAAGAAACCAACTTCTAGAGAAACAAAAATGGAATGCTGATTTCATAAAAATATACACATATAAAAGTATCTTTGTGCCTGAATTCCACAACAGTTTCTCCAAGTAGTGCTTCTCGAAGTTTCAAGTTTTAGTTATAGTCAAAGTATTTATCATTTGAATAAGGTTGGCAAATTACATTCTTATATTAATATTTGTACTTGACACCTTCTTAAACAGAAAGCGTCTCTAATTAAATGATGGGGCACTCATGAAAGAAAATTTTTCTTTTGCTCCCCCAAGAAAGCAGCAGATTATTACAATTTTAATATCAGAGTGAAACCCATGTATTATTTTATTTACTACACCTTCCCCATCCTTTTATAGAGCAAGCTAGTCAAAAGTAATTTGGCAAAGAAAAACTTAAGTCAACAACAAGATGAACTGGGTTTTGGTTTCCGATGAAGGTTTACTGTATCTGTTTGAATAAAGTGATCTGATCTGTCTTCAGAGGCTAGGACTCTTCTAACAGCTTCTTCAAAGGCTGCTGCAACATTAGTGGCATCTTTTGCACTGGTTTCAAAATAGGGATGGTTGCCATTATTCCTGCACCAGTCTTGAGCTTCTTCTGTAGACACCTGCCTTTCATCGATATCAACTTTGTTACCCAATATCACAAATGGAAAGTTTTCAGGTTCCTTGACATCTGCATAATAAATGAATTCTTTCTTCCAGTTGCTTAAGTTTTGGAAGCTTTGAGAGTCATCCACGCTGAAGGTTAGCAGGCAACAGTCAGAACCTCTATAGAAAGGAGTCCGCAAGCTCCGAAAACGTTCCTGACCTGCTGTGTCCCAGATCTGCATTGTAACAAAATGTCCATCAACTTCCAACTCTTTATTTAAGAATTCCACACCTATTGTATGAAACAGCTGTGCATCAAACTTGTTGGTGACATATCTGTTCATAAGGGAGCTCTTCCCAACTCCACCATCTCCTAGCAGTATGACTTTAAGGAGTGATGATTTTGTGGCCATTGTTATGGGAATAGATCCTCGTGATTTCCCAGACCTGTAAAGATTTAAAAAAATAATTAAAAAGGAAAGAGTTGTGGTCAGAAAAATTTACCAACTTAACTATATAGGAAGTATTAGAACGCACCAAGTTTCATGTACAACAGTGGAAAAATGCCGAAGCATTTTGGTGAAGCATAGATACTCCTAATAAGAATACTCACTCAAGAATACCACGTGTTTAAGAGTAATCTCTCCCAGAGACTGTATGGCACCCTAAGCAATACATTGAAGAATTGCTGGTCTATCACTTAAAACACTTAAACCCCCCCACACCCTTCAGTGTTGGTGCAGAAGGGGTATTGTATCATATTCAGTAAGTGCAATGATTCATTTATGTTCACTGAAAAAGATCCATGGAAGGAAATGGAGATTTTTATAGAGCACATGCCTTGAATTAGTCACCTCAGTGCTCTAGTTCATAAGCAAAATTATTTTTTAACATGCAAAAGTGAAGAGGAATCTTTAGAATAAAGTGTGACATTATTTTTTATGCTTGAATAACTGCCGCGCTTCACCCCAAATTACAACGGAACACAGTTTAAAAATCAACTCACAGGAAGCACTGTTATCTACAGAACAAATGCAGATGTTGCAATTTTATTTTACAAGTCAGGTGACTAGGTACTGGTACACAACATTCAGTATTTTATAGTTCACTCCTTGCAGAACAGCCACGATGAATGGATTACAGCTGCTACAAAAGCAAATTCACTGTTGCTACTTCAAATGGTACTCGAGATGCCAAATACTGAGGGCCAAGCCTACACTGAGGGCTCAGTTACCATCAGCTTCCTGTGGTAAAGCTGTCAAAAAGCCTGGATGCCAGCACAGGGGAGGTGAATCAGTGGCACCAATGAAGGTTTATGGTTAGATTTTAGTTTTCAAGGTTCTGTTTGTTTTGGGTTTTTTTTAAGTAGCTAGACCATTAGTGTTTTGTGCCAGCCCAAGGTTTGCCCTCATTACAGTAATGTCATCTGCTACTGTAAAAAAAGTGTTTTAATTGCTTGGGGGGTTGAATTTAAAGAGCACAAACTTAAGTTTTTGTATGAGAACTGCTGTTCCTAACCATTACTAAAAAAGCTTTAAGTAATTCAGTCGAAACAGGCTTCTCTGAAAACAGCACCTATTTAAAATGCAAATGGGTCGTAAGTTGCCTGGTCCCTCTTCTCCTCTGAAGGAAGGAATGCAGTCTAGCTAGTTGTAATTAGTCTTACTGGCATATACATCACCACAGAGCATAGTTATGGAATTAATACCTGATACAAGCTGGCATGAGAGTCATATGACTGCGCTGCCTTAGAATCAAAGCCTACATTAGAAGCAAGAAATTTCAGGAATTTTTTCATCTCTTAACTTTTCATCTTTGAATGTTTATTTATTAGACACAATCTACAGTAGATAAAAGAAATGCTTTATGCTTTGAGAGCAGCCGAAGCCTCAACACAAACAGATTTCAAAATGTAGGGAACACTGGCTGCTTCCATTAAAAATCTGGTTAGAGCCAGTAATTTCATTCATCCTTACTGTAAAATTAAAGCAAATTTATAAATAATTTTGTACATGTTTGTATCACACCAATGTTAAAACTGTGTAAGAACTACAAGTAGTTTATCTGTATACCTTCCAGAGAGGTGTGGAATAATTGCTATGGCTCAGGATATGAACATATATGTATTTAGGTATGTGGAAAGCCTTATTAAAGTCATGTGACTATTGCATCAGAGGTCCAGGTTCATGCTGAAATCTTTAAAAGGGACTACTGTCTTAATTTCCTAATTCCTACTGTTGGATAACAAGTAAGTTATGTGAGCTATACCATTAGATAGGAGCATCTTCTTAATAAATAATGCTTTCATGAGAACAGAAGGTACAGAATGTTCTCCTGTTCTTCCACTTCAGTATAGGGAACAAGTTACAATTTTTTTTTCTGTCCTAATGACATAATGCAAAAATATAAAGACAATGTGAAAAAATAACTGACTTAAGTAGTTCTAACTGATACTGTGTAATTGTTTGAAGAACTGTAGTTGTTAAATTGTCCATAAAACCACATTTTAACCAAAATACAAGTAAAGAAACTGAGCAGTGCCTAGTACTGCTGTGCATCTAGAATCTCATAAGTGAATTTGCCCAGTTTCAGCTCCATGGGTCATTACAGTGTGGTCTAGAAGACTGATGACCATAAAAAAGCTTTTACTAAGTCAGACAATTATAGACCAGCCACAGAACATTTAAAGTGTCTTTTCAACTGGAACGAAATGGGTCTTTCTACATGAAGGCTACAGGAACAGTTTTCCCAGGACTGAAAACACAGTATCTCCACGTGATGTTGCAAGCAATGTAATGTTCCAGGACATTCAGCTTCCACAGTAGAAGCTGCCACTTAGCTAGCATATGGCTTTGTGAAGTTTTTAATCCAAAATAAACTGAGTACATGTTCGATCATTTAAATATGTGCTCACAAGCTGGATCTGAAGCAGCAAAGCAGCACATTTAAAGGCATTAAGAAGCATTTTTGTTTTGAGGCAGTGAAGACTATACACTTACAGGTATTTTACTATAAGGGACTCATCTGCAGCCCCACTGATACATGATTTTAAGTGCCTGCAGAACCAGGATGTTTTCAGCACAGCGGGCTGTTGCATTTTTTCCACTTACACATCTTTAAATAAAAACTTTAAGAAGCTCAATTTTTGTGACTCTTTTTTCCCATGTTATGAAGCCTTGATGCTCCAACAAATAAAATAAAAAAATCCTTAAGACACTTGGAAAGTTATTTATTTCTGTTGTTACATACTTTGATCTTATCTGTATGATACGCTTTTTGACAATGTTTTTGGAAGTATCTGATATAACAGATCAGTATTATCTGATATATATATCTCTAATATTTCTGAAGATGCTACCTTAATTGTTCAGTTTAAATCATCACTCAGCATCTGAAAACAAAAAGTTTCCACTGTGCATCTGATTGTTTTAGTCAACATCACTATTTGTTCCAGTTACTTCTTCCTATCAGTTTAATGTAAAAGTAGTCTCAACCTTCTACACAGAGTAGTCTGTAAAGAGAAGTTTTTCTTCTCATGTTCTTCTACCATTTCAACATAGAAATAAATTCAGGTCAATAAAAAGCAGCCCCCCACTCAAGTCCATCTTGATAATCATTCCTGAATTGCCTCCACCAGCTCAAAGGACTCAGGCTCTTACACCACTGCTGCCAATATTCCTATTAAAAGCAGGGAACTGTTTCTGCTAAATACCATTTCTAAAAAGATCACATACCATGATACAAAAAGTAATTTGTCACCTTTCAGAATCACCCTTTTAAACTGTGAACTGAATTACAAGTCAGACATTTCTCCTAGCAGCCCAAATATTTGCTGACAAGACTTAAAACCAATATACTAAACAACCTCAAAAAACCTGGTGTGTGTTACAACATTTTTGATTCCCAGCCCCCCAAAACTTAAAGACTGCTTTGTCCAACCTATCCATCTGTATTTTCTTATTTGCATGACTATCAGATTCATACCCAGCTTTTTATTTTATGTGCAATTACCTCTTTTAACTCTAGGGTACTTAAGCAGCATTCAAAGAAAAGCAAGATTCTTAGTCTAGAGAACCATAGCAGCAATATCTAAACTTCACTTTGGAATTTCACTGTTTTTACTATAAAAGTCATGTAATACATTAAGAAGTACTGAAGTCTGAAGATGAGTCCTGAACTCAAGTTTTGTCAGCAGTGTTATCCAAAGCAGTAATCACATTCTATCTATGATGTCAGCAAGCTACAACTACACATAACTATTAAGCAGAGTCACCTGGACTTGTAGTTTCCCATTTATCATGGTGATACCAGGCACATCATAAAGAAAAAACAAAATAATAAACACAACAAAATAAACCCATACACAGCAACTGCAATCTCACCTCTAAAACTCCTCTTTTAAAGTAAAAGACACAAAAACTGCATCTATTGCAATATCACCACTGAATTCCCTCCATATCCTTGAAAAAAACGATGTAATGTCAAAGCGCATCCCTTGATTTGGAAAAGGAAAAAAATTCCAAGGTAAGGCAAACTCAAGTTTGTTCCATGTAATCACATTACTTACAGCTTAATAAGTTTTCAGCCAATACTTCTTTAAAAAAGGTCCATCTTTGTTAAAGATTTAAGAAAAAACACTGCCTCAAGGTTACTGGCAAGCAAAATTAATCATTCCATAACTAGTATAACAGTAACACTAACCATGTTTCATAACTTCCTACCCTCAAATGTATACATACACAATACATACATTTCATCTCTTACGTTTATTCACTATATGCTTTGCTTAGTCATTGTTAGACCGAAGGTATCAGACATTAATAGTTTTAAAAGGCACACCAACACCAAATACAGTATCTGACAAAAACACTTGCCTTTCAATAACATAAACTTACTCTCCCACTTTGAATTTTTTTTTTCTTAACACTAACAAAGCACTTTGCAGTATCTACCAGTCCATCACCAAAAAAAAGTTGCTTCCTGTGGTTTGATAGTTGCAAAAAAACCTCCATAAATTGCTTCTCTGTAAAATAACTGAAAAGTCCCAAGAGCTATCAGAGCTGCAGAGAAAGAGCAGAATCCAGAATTCTCTCATTTTGAATCCTTACAGTTTGTGAAGTTGTTGCATCTCTCAGCCCTCAACCACTAGTTGTTATACTTGTTGTTAGCAGTTATACTTGTCACCTACAGCAGATCTGCAAGTTTCCAGAAGTCTTCAAAAAAAAGGGCAGAAGCAAATTTCCTCCTCTTCTCCTATTTCTCCGATTAACACTCCTTGTTCTTATATTTAGAAGGTACTTGGCCAATTAAGCAGCACAATGTTTTCTGTTCATGCATAAGAGGCCACCAGCCTGTTTGACCTTGAAATATTTTGCTCTCAGCTCAAAGGCAAACAAAAATCTCAAGTCAACATGCTACACACTTTATACTTTTGGATGCGTTACAAGTTCAGATATTAATCAGCCTCCAAATGGCCTACTCCTCCATGGGGTACCAATGTGAGAGCTGTGGATCAGGAACACCCCTTTACTGGCAGCCCCTTGTAAATTGCCTTGTTCTCTGGAAGCCTTTTAATCCTGTGACATGACCTACTGAGATTCTAATCATCTTGCAACTCTTCCTTTGTCTGTGGTTTCACCACTGCACTGTGAAGGAAGTGTGTATTTTCTGTTGGACACAGGTTTTATAATTAGATGACAGACTGTGAAAAATGTTTCCAGTATTTAGCATTGTAGACACATCTTATCTAACACTAGAATTTATTCTTCATAATTTGTAATACAAACAAATCCCAAACTTAACTGACATATAGCTGTTGCCACTCATTTCCATACCAAGAAGTTGTATTTTGGGTTTTTTTTTAATGTTGTTATTTTAACTCCTATGTAGTTCAGAACTCTAGTTCAAACAGTTACCTAGCATGACTCAGGACTATGAAAGAAGTAGCAGCCAAGCAGCCAAGGGGAGGAATCAATAAGTCCGCATAAACCCTGGATCATGAAGTCATCCTAGTCCCTGCTGCCAGAATCACTTAATTTATTCTTAAATCTAGCTGCAAACTTGAAAGGTAAAACTTGTCATGAAAAATACCTACATTTATGCCTCTGCTAGGTTAATCTTGCAGACCTGGCCTTTACTTTCCATCTCGTTCCCCATGTTCAAGTAGAATGAGCAAACTATTATTTATTCTGATTTAATAACAGCTTACATTTCTCAGCAGCTCACAGTTGACCATCTCTCAACTTAAATATTCTATTACTTTAAGCCAACTAGAGAGCACCCTTAGGTACTGCTGCTCTTGGCCCAGCATTTCTAACAGTTTATGAGTTAACCAGCATTCTCCTTGCAACCTACTTCTTGCTGCTTCCACTCTTTCAGTAACTTACCAGGCAATCATTTCTGCTGGTATGTGCTCATCTTTATTGCTTGTACTAGTGTCCCTCTTCTTCCAGACCCTCAGCAAAAGCAGTCTCTATTGGTCAGTCTACACTGTGTATTCATATTCTCCCAAATATCACTATGTTAGCAAAGCTCATCCTGAAGGGAGTAAATGGGTTACATAGTACCAGGTGAAATACTGTCTGCTCTTGTGGAAAACCAAACCAAAACACACCAAGGAGAGTGAACTTTAAAAACAAAACAAAAACCACCAAAACTTAAGGAATTCTTAAAAGCCTTTTTCATAGAATGGTTTGGGTTGGAAAAGACCTTAAAGATCAACTCATTCCAATCCCCTTGCACAGGCAGGGACACCTCCCACTAGACCAGGTTACTCAAATCCCCTTCCAACCTGGCCTTGAACTCCCTTGAACAGGGAGAAGGCAGCCAAAACTTCCTGGGAAATCCATGCTAGTGTCTCACCATCCTCATAGTAAAGAACTTTTTCCTAGTGTCTAACCTAAATCTACCCTGTTCCAGCTTAAAGCTACAACACCATTGTCCTATCACTACACACTTTTGTAACAAGTCCCTTCCCAGCTTTCCTGTAGTTCCTTCAGGTACTGGAAGGCTGCTCCATGGTCCCCCTGGAGCCTTCTCTTCTCCAGGCTGAACAACCCCAGCTCACACAGTCTGTCTTCATGGGACAAGAGTTCCAGACCTCTGATCATCTTCATACCCCTTCTCTGGACTTGCTCCAACACCTCCGTGTCCTTCCCATGCTGGGGGCTCCAGAACTGGACACAGTACTCTAGGTGGGGTCCCATAACAGCAAAGTAAAGGGAGAGAATAACCTTTTTGCTTGGAACAGTTTTCACTCATTGTGAATACAGATTGAAATCTAAAGACTTCAATTTGACCCTCTGCAATTTTTACCATATTTTCAAGAAAACTTGTGGTTTTTTTGAGCACTCAAAAGCAAAACAAGGAGAGCTAAAGCTTTTTTTTTCCTCCCCAACACACTCCCTATTTTTAACTTCATAGGAAAGGCTTTACTAAAATTAAGGCAATAAAAAGAGCTCCACACAATCTGAAAGAAGACAGAGAAAAAACATTCATTATAAATTCTACCTTAATACCAAAACACAGATGTAGCTGTAACATCCTTTGGCTACGTTTTTCTAGAAATAAAAGTGCTAGGGAAAAGTTTTGGATTTATTTGGGGTATATCTGAGAAACAGACCTCTTCCCAGTCTGCTATTACAGCTTGTTACCTTAAAAGCTACTAAAAAGTCATAAAAAAAATAAAAACAAAAAACACCACCCCAAAACATGCAGCCACAGACAACCACTCTTGCTCTATAAAAAGCACTGGCAACTTCAGTGCTGTACAATACTTTAAAAGCAAAGACAAATAAAAACCACATACTTATTTAGTAGAGCTGTAAATAACTGTGGACAAGAGGGGAAACAACATGTAGGGCGGCAGACTGCATGACAGCTACCTGCAGACAAGAGTTTTAATGCCAAAACAAAATTTAGCCAAGAAGTTTCCTACTTGCCCATGCCACTGTCACGGTGCTCTTTATATATCTACTTATATGTAACTTTGCTACAGAGGTCACTAATACAAGTTTTTTAAACTGGTTTTCTTGCACTATTCTGTTAACTATGCACAAGTTACATTAAACATGGAATACTGGCACTGAAAGCTGCTCATTAACCACTCAGGTGTAAGCGACTCAACAACCTTAACCAAACCGTTCTGGTTCTCCAGCTATCACCCCATCTAAATTTGCACAGCCACCTGCCACGACGAGAAAAGCAACTGCCCGTTGCAGGAGAGAGCTAAATCTGGTTCAAAAAAAGAAGAACTAAACACTACATTGCTCAGGTTCCCCTTGGGAACCCAGAAGTCCCTCCTCAGCAGACAGCTGAGGCGATCAGGCGAGTATCTTTTCTTTTTTTAATTTTTTTTTTTTTCCCCCCAGTCTGAAAAGGTGTTGAGGAACGCAGGTACGAAGCCGAGTCTCGCCCCGAGAGATCAGAGATCTCCATCGGCGCTGAGGGAAGCGCAGTGGAGGAGCCGGGAGGCTGACTACGCGCCTGTCGGAGCCGTTTCCCGCAGGAGCCCCCGCCTGCCCCGGGAGTCACGGGATCCCCGATCACGCCACACGGCCCCGCCAACCACCCCGCACCGGGCCTGAGGAGCGCCGGGGCCCGGGGCCTCGCCCACCGCGGCCACGGCAAGGGGCGCACCAAGGGGCAGGGAGAGGGGGCGGGAGAGACTTCCCCCCCTGTTCCTCTCCTCTTCCTCCTCCTCCCCTCTCCCTCTCCTCTTCTTCTCCTCTTCCTCCTCCTCCCCGTAGGTCAGCAGTTACCGAGCAAGCACCAGGCAGCGCGGCCGGGAGCCGGCAAGCTCGGAGAGGGACGGAGCAATGAGCGGAGTGTCAGGAGGAAGGAAAATAAACGAAACCGCCGACAGCTCCTGAACGCAGCCCGGCTCCCCACCATCCCTCCCACGGCTGCAGAGAGAGAGAGGAGCGCGGCCCCGGGGAGAGCGGCCCCCGAGGGCAGGCGAGGAAAAAGCCCTCCCTCCCCGGGACACCGGCGGCGGNGGGAGAAGGGAAGGGGAAAGGGAAAATGGAGGGGAGAAGGGGGAAAGGAAGGGAAGGGGGAAGGGAGAAGGGAAGGGGGAAGGGAAAAGGAAAGGGAAGGGGGAAAGGAAGGGAAGGGAAGGGGGAAGGGAAAAGGAAAGGGAAGGGGGAAAGGAAGAGAAGGGAAAAGGGAAGGGAAGGGAAGGGGAAAGGAAAAGGAAAGGGAAGGGGGAAGGGAAGGGAAGGGAGAAGGGAAGGGGACAGGGTAGGGAAAATGGAAGGGAAAAGGGAAGGGAAGGGGAAAGGGAAAAGGGAAGGGGGAAGGGAGAAGGGAAGGGGAAAGGGTAGGGAAAATGGAAGGGAAAGGGAAAGGGGGAAGGGAAAAGAGAAAGGGGAAGGGAAAAGAGAAGGGGGAAGGGAAAGGGGCTTGAGGGGGGGCAGTGTTTGTTCACCAAAAGCAGCAAAAGTTTTGGGATTGGGGTGTAGGGTAATGGCAGGAGCGTTGGTGACAGTGCGCGGGCGGTAAGGATGTGTCCCCTGTAGGCTGTAACCTCACTGATGGCTGGCACTTGTAAAGCAGATGCACTGCTCTGCTGCGGGAGGGTAAGAATTGCACTTGCTCTAGAGTGCTCTGAAATATTAAGCTTTAGAAAGGCTTTATGTATGAGCTGCAGGTCAGATAAGGGCAGTAGTTCCACTGTGCTCCACCTCAAGGGCGCAAAGTGTAGGCAAAGTCTTGACTGTGAGGCGGCTTCGCTTTGCAAGTAGAGGCTTTTATAAATATACATGTGCCCGTGAAGAAACTACCCAAAATCCAAAGTAAGATGTTTAAATGGTGTAGTTGAGGTTATTCTGGATTCCTACATAAAGAAGTGCCTTGACTACTCTTTAAAATTGACAGTGGGGAAAAAAAGTCTATAAAGAAGCTGGTGATAATAAATTTGATTTATTTTTTTTTTCTTAGAACTTTCAGAACTCATCAGGAGGATATGGTGAAATGTAATTAAAATGAAAGGAGCACAAATTATTTAAGCTTATTTGAAGAGGTTCCCACATCATCAAGCAGAATAGGCGGTGACTGGCTTAAGGAACGAGCGTTTGAAATACACCCGCTTGCTCCAGCACTCATCACATGCTCCCCATCACAAGGGAGATGCAATCGGACTGGATTTACGACTTCCAGAGGCATTTTGTTTTGGATTGGATTTACAACACAGCCCAAGGAATGGAGAATAAGGTCTCAGTATTATCAAAAGGAAAGGTCTCCCGCTGACAGGAGCAGGATTTGTAAAAGGCAGTCCATGCTAGAGGCAAATCTCATCACACTAGACCCATTCTAATTCAACAAAGCTGGACATGGAAAAATTTGAAGTATTCTTTTTCCTGGGACCTGCTTTCATCCAGTGCTATAGTAAAAATACAATGAAGTTCTAGAGGGATAGAAAAATGGCCTCTTTAAATGATGGTAATTCTAAGACATGAGTTCTGATAAATTATGGCATTTTTTGTGATCTGAAAAGAAAAAAAATATCTCCATTAGAAGTGGAGAAAATAGTAACTCTATTTTGCACTTGATACCTGGTGGAATGAAGCTACCATCTCTTTCACTGGAGACAACACTGGTTTTCAGACACTTGGATACATTTAAGGAAATACAGAATCAGAAGGGTTTGAGTTGGAAGGGACCTCTAGAGGTCATCTAGTCCCACCACCTGCAGGGAGCCCACTCATCTTCAATTAGATTGGTTTGCTCAGACCAACCAGTCCAACCTGACCTGGAATATTTCCAGGGATGAGGCATCTACCATCTCTCAGGACAACCTGTTCCAGTGTTTCACCAACCTCATTGTAAAAAACTTCTTCCTTATATCTAATCTAAATCTAACCACTTTCAGTTCAAAACCATTACCCCTTGTCCTGTCACTACAGGCCCTGCTAAAAACTTTGTCCCCATCTTTCTCATAGGCCCCATTTCAGTACTAAAATGCCATCTCCCAGGAGCCTTGTGTTTTCCAGGCTGAGCAACTCCAGTTCTCTCAGCCTGTCTTCATCAGAGGTGCTCCAGCCCTCTGGTCATCTCTGTAGCCCCCCTTCTGGACTCACTCCAACAGCCCCCGTGTCTTTCCTGTGCTGAGGACTCCAGAATTGGACACAGTACTCCAGGCTGTGTTTCTTGAGAGAGGAGTAAATGGGGATAATCACCTTGAGCTGCTGGCTACAGTATTTTTGATGCAGGCCAGCACAAGGTTGGCTTTCTAGGCTACAAGTGCACAGTGCTGGCTTGTGTCCAGTTTTTCATCAACCAGCACCCCAGGTCCTTTTCCTCAGGGCTGCTCTCAATCCTTTCATCTCCCAGCCTGTGTTTGTACTTGGGATTACCCTTGGCCATGTGCAGGGCCTTGCACTTGGCTTTGTTGAACCTCCTGAGGCTCACACAGGCCCTCTTGTCAAGCTTGTCCAAGACCCTTAAATTTTTAAAATTCTAAGTAGAAACAAAATTCTTAAACTTGTAAGATAAGATGTATTTTTATTTCCTTTACATAGGAAGAATGTTTTCTAGAAGAAAATAGAACAGGCCATGCTGTAACCACAGCTTATTAAGCTTATGATTTTATAGGCATAGTGGAGTACCAATAGAGTTACTCTAATGATTAAAACATACATGTGTGCTTGAAGATAAGGAATCAAAGGCCCTTTTCCCAGCAACCAAGAGTTGCTGTAGAATTACAAAAACTGTAGAATGGATAACAGCATTGATAGGGCTGGCCATAGGAAGTATACCTGGCAGTTCTTAGGGACAGAAGAAAATGCCCAGGTAAGGTGTGTTTTGATACACCTACTCCAAATTAACTCCTGTTTTAAATTCTGCAGAGAGCACAAGGTCCCAGCAGTGGGTGCTGTGGGCTCTGTTCCTGCCTGAGACAGATGTGTGACCATGGAGTGGGGGCAGCTGCCTCAGCATCCCTCTGCCAGAGGGAGCCACGTTTCTGCTCAGGCCCTGTCCAAGCCCAGTGGCCCTGGTCCTGCACCCTGTGTCCTGGCCATTTGACACCCAGCCCCATGTCAGCATGGCCTCCCCCCTGCAGACTTCTCAGGTTTGGCCAATTACTGGCATCAGACCTGCCCTGCTCTACTTGTTTGGGTGCTGTGGGATGGTGACCCTTTTTACTGCAGTCACTGTTCCCGAGCTCGTCACCCACTCTGTGCTCCTGGTTTGCCTCCTCCTGCACAACAACCCATCCTTGCTGCTCCCTCACGTGCACAGTCATCTAAAAGCTTACCCTGCACCTTGAGGATTTTATTCAAGAGCTGTATTCATTAAGAGATAATTGATGTTACGTCACATACTAGCAAAAGGCACAAATAACATCACAAGGGCAAATAAAGGGGATTTTTTTGTGTGTGTGTGAGAGTTCTGTATCAGCAAAGTTCTCATATAATAGAGTTTGTGAATAATGCTTTTTACCATCTGTAGTTGGCAAGAAGACTTTGTCCCATCCTGGCAAGTGATGACATGGCCTCAATAAAACATGACTTTGTCACCTCCTGGCTGAATTGCAGCAGTACAAAATAAGGGAATATGAAGTCATCTGCCTTTATGGCTCTGCTAATACCAGAATGCAGCAAGCCAGCTCCCAAGTAATCCAAGAAATTGCCAAAGTGCTCATTTCTTTCCTTATCGTTAAGGCACTCAACAAACTCTGAAGATTCCCTGAAGGGCTGTAATTCAACATATTTGCTCTGTAACCACAGCCTGTTACCAGGTAACTTTTCTTTTTGCCAGAAAAGGAGATGTTCTTCTTTTGTGTAAACAGTTGCAGTTTCTTGGCTTTAGGAACAAACGTACATAGCATAGCAGACTGAAAGGAACACATTTTAAATGAACAATAAACAGCACAAATTTCCTTTTGGCTTGGAAAGGAAGAAAGATTTAGAAAAAAGAAATGGCAGCTGAGTACCTCCCTGAGAAGCGCTACACAGTAGGAGGGTTGTGAAGGAGATACAAAAGGCCCTCAACAGAATGGAGTGAAATGGATCCAGCAATGGATTTCTAGGAACCAGTTTTGCCACTGGTGTTAAGGGAGCAATGTCGACTCCAGTCAATAGAGCACTTTTCAGAACAGTATCTTTGCTTTTACATTTAAATTTGTGTGAAATTCATTGTTGATTTATCTCTCATTTTCCTAAGACACAATTTATGAGTTCTGCAGCTACAGGTTGCTTGAACTTTGAGTGCAATTGGTGTTTAAGACCTCATTGCTACTGCTAAATCATAGGATTCAAGAAACAGCTGAATATACAGGATCTGTGGAAAACCCAGTGAAAACAAATAGAGACTTTAGCCTTATTCAGAATATACGTCTGTGTGGACGATCTGAAATGTTATGCTCCTTTGTGGAAGAGCATCATGGATATGCTAAACATCCTACCAAAATTAATCGCTTTAAAAAGCTAAGACATCTTTTTCCCATCTGGAACAAACTGAAGAAAAAGATGACTTCAACAACATAAAAGAATCTCACTTTTCAAAGCTTTCCTTTTGTTCTTGTTTCTGGACTCTGACACTCTCTGTACGTCAGTAATTTAGGTCCTCCTGCTGGTGCATGCACTGTGTATCTGACTTTCCAGAGCCATTTTGAGCCAAAGCATACAGTCTTATCCAGTCAAACATTTTAAGCTTGGGCAGTTACACAATCTGGGTAGAGGCAATATAACCTATTGACAAACTGCAGCCTGGAGCAGTAATTTGCTTAGGGAAACTACGGCCACACCTTCTTAAGTAAGAGCAATGGCAGTCTCTTCAACTTGGCAGTTCGTATCAGTAGAGTGTTCTGGTACATAGTGGCACATGACACTACACATCTGCTTTCTACTAAACACAGATTGGATACAAACACAGATGAAAAAGTGGCCAAAGTAGTAATGATTTGTGTTTGGTGAAAATAAAAAATGGCATAAGGTAATCAAGAAGGTAATAAATCACTGACATATGCATACAGTTTCGCTGTTACGTGAAGTTGCAGGCAGTATGTACCTCAGCATGAACTAGGCATAAAGTGAAACTAAACCTAGATGAGCCTTCTCAAAAGCCCTAGAATGACAAAAACTCATTTCCTATAGATTTGTGTCCTCAGCATACTTACAGTGGGTCCATTTCATTCTCCCTACCTCCTAGTACTTCCTTCCAGTATTCCCAGAGCTCCTTCTTGCCCCAGACTACTAGCTTGGCAAGCAGCAGTGTATTTTGTGCCTGGATTTTTGGTAATACTAACAACCTAACAACTATGTGTGTCTTGAACCAGTCGCTAGAAGCTTAGAGCAGGTAACTCCTGAATAAAGGTAAGGGCTTCATCTCTTTCAAAAGGAACAGACAATCTTTTGGGGATTACTGGATTTCACAACATGTACAGATATATAATCTTCTAATGTCTAGCTCTCATTGGATTTTTTACAAAGCCAGCTCCGAGGTTCAACTGTTATAGGGAACGAAGGCAATGGAGGAATGCCTGCACACAATCTATTACTGTGGAAAACTACGTTAAAATGCTGAATTTACAAACTGCAAGGGGGAGGATTTGTGGTAAGAGTTCTGACTGTTCTTGGTTTTAAACAGACAGAGAAAATGTTAAGGTACTGCTGTAAAAGGGGCAGTTACAATCCTTTTTTTTTTACTATTTTTAGTTATTGACAGTTGCTTCTATACCATGAACTACAGTTATTAGTAAAGGGATTTTGTTACTTCCACATCTGAGAAGACAGGGCAAGATGTGAAAGGCTAGAATGGAACTACCCTCTTGCTGCTGGAGGTACAGCTCACTCAGATCAGCAGTGAGGCAGCCTTCCTTGTTGATTTGAAAAGTTTTAAGGTAAACATTGTTTAGGTTTGCTTACCTACTCTGTGTCACAGTTCTAGACAGATGCTAGGTGTATCTAGGTGACAGATTCTCCCTGTTATTCCCCCACTACCCTCCCAGGGGAAGATGAAGAAGGCAGTAAGAGAGAAACTTTAAGGTTAGGAGACAAAACTATGGTAGGTTTAATGAAGTAGTAACAGTGATAGTGAATTACAAATGTATATGAAATATGTAGATTATGGAACTCGCTCTCCTCAGTTGGGAATTGTTTTCCAACTGGAAAAGCCCCACACCAGACTGGGCAGCAGATGGGGATGCCCAAGTCCAGGGTCCTAGTGACAGCTCATCACAGTTTTAGAGCAACCAAGCTGGTCCTGCCTGGGAAGGCAGAAGGTAACCTGCCTTGGTGGATGATGCTCCTCTCCAGGGAGCAGGAGCAGGAGCAGCCAGAAAAGCCCCCAGAGGGCTCTCTTGTGAGCCATTTTACACTGGGTACCATGGGAAGGAATACTGTCATTGGTCCATTTGGGTCACCTGGCCCATCCTCTCCTCCCATAGTCTCTGCTGCTCCCCATTATCACTGCCACAGCAACAGGCTGGCAGCTGCTGGGGGGGGAGTGTCCCAGGCAGGGCTTTTCTGTTCTGGTCCTCTCAAACCAGGACACTTAGTAAATAGGGATTTGCAGAAAATCCCAGTCATGTTGAGGCATATAGCTTAGCACTATACATTTAGTGATGGGCAGTTCTAAAGTAAATTATTTACATATTATGCCACAAATGCAATCAGTAGCATGGATACAAATTTTACCCTTCACATATATTCTACCAAAAGTACTGCCCACGCCTTTTAGCATTTCCCTTCACCAAGACAAAACTTGGATGACCTGTACATGACTGGGATGGCTTTAGAACCATCTGCAGACAAATTATTTATGTCCATTGTTCACAGCTAAAACAAAGTCTCCTGCTGCAGTGTTCTGACACAGCACAGTACTGATGCACAGCTCTCAACAGAACCATGACCTCCAAAACGAAAGCACACAGCTCTGTGCTACTGGTTCACAGTAAGCACAAAGTGTTTGCTCTCCTATGGCTTATTGAAAGCTAAAGTAACACTTTGCACTGAAGTACTTCCACTTAAACTAGGACTACTTGTAAGCAGCAATTTCAGTATATAGGTAAGGGCTGGAAAGGAAGGTCAGATATTAACTGATTGATACTGGGGGCCTGGCCTAATACTTTAATATTTGTTTTACATCACTGTAATTCCAATAAATACTCATTTTTATATGATAAAAATTTAGGGAATATCACAGTAAAGCACCTCATTGAATGGAAAAGATTTTTCTTGGTGTTTGTTTCGTTTTGTTTTTTCCCCCTGAGTAGAATAACAGTAAGTACCTCTTTGTAACACCAGGTTACACACCATTTTCACAATATTCTATAAAGGCCTGTCTTCTTTTTTACTTTTAGTCCTGGCTGGCTTTTAGTTCACCAGTAGATATGTTCTCATCTTATCCTGTAACACCTTTCTGTTACAGACCATGAGGCAGGAGAGCTGCAGGGCAGTGCTGTAGCTCAGAGAAGTTGGACAGCCCCAGCTATGTTACAGCCAGATGGGCACAGGAACTGTCCATTAATTCCTCCAGTAAATGCTCACCCAGGTTCTCTGCTCAGCTGATGCATTTTAGCTTTAGCTGCAAAACTCCTCTTGTGCACTTGTAAACGGTATCTCCATGAATGCCAAATGCACAGTTTTATTGTGTTTGTACAACAGGGTGAAACAAAAAAAAACTTTCCTCTGTGCCTAAAGCATGACTTTCGACAATTTCTTGACCTATTTCACCATCTCATCCATAATCCAACAAGTAAACTCATTATGAAAGTTATGTTTCCAAAGAGTACTATTGCTTTGCTGCAGGACATAACCTCTCAGGTAGGGCAGGCTTATTCTTTACTGCATTTCCCCAGGTCTGTGATTTGGCACATTCATGTGCCCTGAAAACTAGGACTCAGTGCAAGACCCATTTCCTCTCACATAAACACAGCAACTCAAAACCAGTGAAGAAACCAGAACACGGACACACTGCATGAACACAGTCTTCTAAAGACTGAGGGACAACTGTGAGAGATCCCCAAACTCTGATGGTTCTCCCAGTTCAGTATAGACACAAATCCCTGATACATACTGGTACATACTCTGATATCCATTCAATGTGTTCAGACAACTGATTTTTAAAGTTTTCCACAAAAAACCAAACCAAAGCAGGGCTATTATTTTAGTGAGAAGAATGCTAACATGATATTTTTTTTGATTAACAAATGCTTCTCAAGTATAGCCAGTGGGGATCCTGTTGACTCTGGAGCAAAAACATGTATAAAAACTTTAGCTACTAGATGTCATTCTATTATTTTCTGTAGGGTAACCTGCACTATATAAAAACATCAGTCTGTTCAGTTCAGGACAGATGTCCCAGTTCAAGAGTGGATAACCATTCAGAAAGTGATTAACTCCTATTAACTTCATTCCTTTATTAAATATAGATTTAATAATGTATATATATAATTTTCTGAAATAAACCATTATCTGTTTCTGAATTAAATTTCTTAACAGCTGCAGGACACACCATCTTATATTGGAAATCTGAACTGTCAAGTGATATAGTGTCACAAGTCATATTTTCCTCCTACAAGCTATAAAGCTAAAGCAGAATTTCATGTTTGCTTTCATTTGCTAACTGCCTTCCCCCTTTTTCCATTCTATTTTTCATTTGGGTTTTTTTTTCCCTTTTAGCTTCTACCTCTCAAACCAACTTATTTATCTAACACTTACTTTAAAAAAGTGATTTAATTAAGGAGTGAATCCATCCTGAACATTCTGCAAGGCAAACGAGTACATGAAACTGTTTACTGTAAACAAAATTTGTTCAGTGAAAGAACTCCTTCTGAAGATAATGAAATTTCCAAGTATTCGGTACGTTGGGGAAAAAAGTTGCAGCACATGGAATATTCTTACTAGTGAATATAACTCTCTCAGACATAGTGTTACCAATTTTTTTTCCTTTTTTCTTTTATTTCTTTACATATTGACATTACTTTAAAATATAGATTTATTCAAGTCATCTTCAAAAGTAACATAGCAATTTTTAAAACTGATTTTGTACTTTTTAGTGGCAGCATCTACATAATAACAGTAGAAAATTTTTAATTATACAGTTTCTACAGAAATGCCTTCTCATACCTATTCTTCTAAACCACTTACTAAAGAAGGATAGCATTAGAAACAAATCCATCTGCTGTGATACCACTGTTCCCCACAGTGATTACAAATAACATAAGTCAACATTTGTTCATCTGGATTTGTGTTTCTCACCCAACCTGGAAGAAAGAGTGTTCCTCTGGCTATCATAGTGACACTGCAGTCAAATTTTTCACAGCGCCTACACTTTATTTTGTTTGTCTGTGTGCCATTAATAATTTGTGGAAGCTGATGTTCCCGAATAGATGAGTCTGTGTACAGAGCCCTGAGCTCTTTCAGTTCACTGCTGGCCATTTCCATCACTGTCATCTCAGCAAAAGCCTTTGGACTCAGTGTCCCTGAAAAAAGGTTATGTTTTAAGTGACAACTTCTAGGGTTCTTCAGGTTAGAGATTTTGCTTCTGATACAGTTTTTATACTTTTTGTCATTTTTAGCATGAAGAGCAAAAATATGTTCTTCAATTTCTTTAGATAGCTCTAGCCACCTACTGGTTTCTTGTTCATCTTTCACAGAACCAGTCAAAGCTTTATAAAGAAGATCTGTGCATTTACACCTCAGAGCTCTCATCGGATCCTGCTGTGCACTTGCTTCATTAACAAGAGGTTTAGAATCTTCATTATCAATGTGTTGTTCCTCCGAAGAAGAAAGCTGATTCATGTTGTCTTCTACCTCGTGTACCACATTTTTAACAGTTTGCAATGGGGCCAAAATTTTAGGACTAGTAGCAACTAATGCCTCCTGATGACACGGTCCTTCAGACAGTGACTGCTCTCTAGGAACCACACTGAGGTGTCCAATTTCTTCTTTCACATACACAGAGCCTGACCTTTTAATTTGCATTGACTGAGCACAGTTATGCTTGTAAAGAGCTTTCCACCTGGATAATAACTGCTTTGCTTTCTTTTTCACCTTTACTGAAGGGCAGTTCTTGAGTACTAGGTATACAGCTTTGGCAACATCTGTCCCCTGAAGATATCCTACAGTCATGCCAACATCTTCAAGCTCTTTAAGATGATGCTCAACCTCTTGGAAATTGTTCTTGGACAGTAGCTTCTCAATACAATGGACTCTGTGTATAATATTTTCCTGGTCAGACATTTTTAAACCTGAAAACCAAAAGATTTGAAGATATTTATTAAAGTTATGACATTAGTTCACTTTCTCAGCATTCTTACAAGGTTTTCTTGCTAGTTTACACTATTTCACTTATATGTATTACTGGTTTTCCAACATTTTCTTGAAATTAAGCATAGTAGAGTTAGTGGAGCAAATGCAAAATACAGAGGAGGTTGGGTCCTGGGAAAGTGCAAGTCAGCATGCTAGTCTAGCTCATGTAAGGAAAATACTGGTGGAAAGAAGAGCCCAGGGACTTCTGCCAGGGTAGGGCTGACAATTCAAAAAGTAGGGTAGGAAACTATACAGAAACACACAGTGTTTTGCCAGAAAAATATGCTAACAAAGACACTGCAAGCATGAAAAAAATGTAGTCATATTTGTTATATGTATGCACAACACAACAGAAGTTCACAGGGAGTTTCTCCACTGCTACAAAAAGGTAGGTAACCACACAAACACTCTGAAGCCTAAGATTTCATGTAGCTTGGAAGTGTTTCATGCATTAGTAGACTCCAGTACCACTGGACTACCAAGAAGCACTCAGTTCTGAAATTCAGCACTTTTACCAAAAGCACTGTTGATATTTCAAATCCAGACAGTGTTTTCAAATTACATCCTCTAAATGAAACAAGCCAAAAACTTTGCATATATACACGGACACAACAAAAATACCTTGACACAGTATTGGTGTCAATAATTTCAAGTTAATAAAATATTGTTTTAAGAGAATCAGTTTGTTTTTCTATTACACACATTTAAAGCCTATTAAAAATTAAAAGTCTATTAAAAAATATGCCTGGGATTTTCTCCTGTAACAGCCATTGGAATAACCTAATGCCCTTATACTGCCCTACTACACATTCTGTATAATCTTCCCAATAATCTCCAAAGGTAGATTTGCAAGTAAACATCACACTGATTTAATTCAGAGTTGCAAAGACATGAAGGTCTTCTGCAAGACTTTAAACTCAGTGACCACTGCTACTATCTTTCCAGAAGGCAAATGCAAAATAACCCTTATCAGAAAATCCCTTACGTGTCAACTTTTGTTAACCTGTATTCAAATCGCTTTTTCCATTTTTCTACAGTTTCCAAGCATCTGACTACAAATCAACACAGTATAAGTTACAATGATAAAGAATTACAGAAAAATCAATGTGCATCCAAAAACTCTGCACTGTAAGGTGCGTTTTTTTGGTTGCTGTTTTTTGGGGGTTGTATGTTTGGTTGTGGTTGTTTGTTGGGTTTTTTTGTTTGGTTGGTTTTTGGTTTTTTGGTGGCTTTTTGTTTGGTTGGTTTTTTTTTTTTTTAATCAGCAATTTCTTATAACTATACCCTAACTTAGAATTTTTTACTTTTTTTTTTTTTCCCACAAAGTCTTATAATAAATTATGAATGTCTGGCTATCTGTAGTTTTGTTTTTAATAAAATCTGCAAGCTTCCACTTTGTTTCTAAGAAAAAAATTTTTAGTTAAAATCAAAGGAATGGATTTGTAAATTAGAAAACTAATCTGCAGTAGGACATAATGTGTAGCACAGCTGTATTTTTCACAGGGTTGGTTTTGCCACTGTTGTTCATATGTTGCAGCCAGTATAATGGAGAATCATTGATACATGCAGAAATTTGATCTACACATGAAGAATGACCCATAAAACACGTAAAGTGAAAAAGTTTAAGAAAACTTGCAACTCACATTGGCTTAATATTAAATTCTACAGACAGATGAGATACTGTGAATTGTTGTTTTATTCAAGCCTTTGTTACTTCAAAAGAATAAAATTAACCAGCTAATGTGGGCATGGTATCTGATCAGAAACCTCTTACCCAAATTACTTCTTCAAATACCTGGTGGGTATGTCACACTGTTTGGCCTATCGAGGAACTTGTATGTATATATATAAGGGATTTAACTGAACATGTTTAATTCAGAGATGCAAAACTAAGGTTTGGGGTTACTCTGCAGCAAGTTTAAGTGAGACTGATATAACTGGATATTAAGCCAAAAACACCATTCTGGTTCCTACATGACCCTCAACCTTTCACTTGCTATGCAAGGGATGATGCTCTGTCTCTTCCAAAAGTTCCTATTTATAGCTGCTAAGGGAGAAGGAACTTGGACTAGTAAGCTTTTAACTCAGGTCCCTGCCACTGCCCTTTCCCTTGCTAACTCTGTCATCATATTACTGTTTTATTATCAAGGCAGGGCAGCTCAAAAATGATGAATCTGAAAAACAGTTTCAGAACAGTGACATCTACAAACTCCTAATTTATATTTTTGCCAATTTTTAACAGTTAGACACATCATCTATATCCTAAGACATAACTGATTTCCCTAATGTCTTACAGCCATAGCCTTATGAAAGTGTGCTCCCATATATTCTAATTAGTGTTAAAAGGGGGATTTCAGAAGGCAGTCTCATGGCTTGAACAGGATTTCTGATTCCTTTTTAACAAGCCCTTTGATTTAAAAAAAAAAAAAAAAGCTTAGTGCTATATGCAAATTTACACACACAGAGAAGTTAACACTAATAACATTATTCTCCTGTTTCCTGAAAAGGAAAATTAAATGTACAATACAAAACTGAAAGGTGTATTGTGAGCCTAAGTGTTCCTTTTTTAGGAGTTAATCTACACTTACAATCAAAAGCAGTGGTTTTCTTGAAGTTGCATACATTCTGATTATGCTCTAGAAAAAGTCATCTGCCTGACAGAGGCTGATTCAAAGCTCACTACACGTCTGTTGTTTAAAGGAACTCATGAGCAGATTTCTTGAGCCATCACTGTTTCCATGATGAAATGTTCTGAGAGCAAGGGGGGCCAAGTGATACAGCTGGGTAACTTGCATGCTCTGTTGCTTTCAATGATCACCAGCCCAGCCAATTTGTTTTTTGAGTGACAGAAATAAGTTCAAGCTTTAGGTAGGGCCAGCAGTCCACAAAAGAAAAGAATGGGCACAGAGAGAGTGCAAACACCTTCACCTGTTTCCATAATCATGAACCACAGACCAACCTGGCTGCCACAGTGAATGCCCTGTGCATTTGAAGTCCTGTGAAACCTCAAAAATGGCCAATACAGAAACCGATTTACTACTTAGTAAGTTTCAAAACCAGGGAACCAGGATGGCATTTGCCATCCAGAGGGACCTTGACAGGCTGGAGAAGTTAGCCCATGCCCATGTACTTACCCAAAAGCAATATGACTTTATGAATTCTCAATATTTAGTATAGAGTATGCAAGTTTTAGCATTAAGGACTATGCATATGCGAAGAAATTACTACATCTGGAGTGCTCTGCTGATAATTTGATCATGTCTATACTCTTACCTTGAGACTAAGGTGAAGTATTTTGACCTTTCATTGAGAGCTATGCTTCACACAAAGTTTCCTTTCTCATATTGCAGGCTGAAGATCTGTACATAAGCAATCATGCATAAAGCTCATGGATATCATCTGTTCTAGGTAGTGGTCCTTGCTCAAGGTTATCCACCAGCCCATCAGCAGTCCACCCAGGTGACAAGGTGAAGATGTGCCTGTTTCCATGGCCAGTCTCACACAAGAAAATTATACGGCTGAAAAAGACTCCTTTGGCTCCACAGCCATGAACAGGCACTGACAGCTGGGGTACTGAAAGGAGCTGAAGCTCACACACTGACATCTGCAGCAAGAAAGCAACCATTCTCCCACACNTGCTTTGCTTTCTTTTTCACCTTTACTGAAGGGCAGTTCTTGAGTACTAGGTATACAGCTTTGGCAACATCTGTCCCCTGAAGATATCCTACAGTCATGCCAACATCTTCAAGCTCTTTAAGATGATGCTCAACCTCTTGGAAATTGTTCTTGGACAGTAGCTTCTCAATACAATGGGCTCTGTGTACAATATTTTCCTGGTCAGACATTTTTAAACCTGAAAACCAAAAGATTTGAAGATATTTATTAAAGTTATGACATTAGTTCACTTTCTCAGCATTCTTACAATGTTTTCTTGCTATTTTACACTATTTCACTTATATGTATTACTGGTTTTCCAACATTTTCTTGAAATTAAGCATAGTAGAGTTAGTGCAGCAAATGCAAAATACAGAGGAGGTTGGGTCCTGGGAAAGTGCAAGTCAGCATGCTAGTCTAGCTCATGTAAGGAAAATACTGGTGGAAAGAAGAGCCCAGGGACTTCTGCCAGGGTAGGGCTGACAATTCAAAAAGTAGGGTAGGAAACTATACAGAAACACACAGTGTTTTGCCAGAAAAATATGCTAACAAAGACACTGCAAGCATGAAAAAAATGTAGTCATATTTGTTATATGTATGCACAACACAACAGAAGTTCACAGGGAGTTTCTCCACTGCTACAAAAAGGTAGGTAACCACACAAACACTCTGAAGCCTAAGATTTCATGTAGCTTGGAAGTGTTTCATGCATTAGTAGACTCCAGTACCACTGGACTACCAAGAAGCACTCAGTTCTGAAATTCAGCACTTTTACCAAAAGCACTGTTGATATTTCAAATCGAGACAGTGTTTTCAAATTACATCCTCTAAATGAAACAAACCAAAAAACCCCACAAAAACAAGCAACAAAACCAAACAAAAAAAGCTATATATGAGGCCCCTTTGCATATATACACGGACACAACAAAAATACCTTGACACAGTATTGGTGTCAATAATTTCAAGTTAATAAAATATTGTTTTAAGAGAATCAGTTTGTTTTTCTATTACTCACATTGGCTTAATATTAAATTCTACAGACAGATGAGATACTGTGAATTGTTGTTTTATTCAAGCCTTTGTTACTTCAAAAGAATAAAATTAACCAGCTAATGTGGGCATGGTATCTGATCAGAAACCTCTTACCCAAATTACTTCTTCAAATACCTGGTGGGTATGTCACACTGTTTGGCCTATTGAGGAACTTGTATGCATATATATAAGGGATTTAACTGAACATGTTTAATTCAGAGATGCAAAACTAAGGTTTGGGGTTACTCTGCAGCAAGTTTAAGTGAGACTGATATAACTGTGGATATTAAGCCAAAAACACCATTCTGGTTCCTACATGACCCTCAACCTTTNCAGGATTCCGAGTATTAAAGAAGAGCTCTGCCTCATCCTTTGAAGGAAGCCAGCAGTAGTAAAATGAACAATTTCATACCCTTATATGTTCTTATATGCTCAGAAATCTCAGTTTAATTTCTGATCCTGTGAAGTAATCGTCTGTGTCAACCTCAGTGATAAATCCAAGCCTTGCATGACTTACAGAGCAAAAAATGTACAATGTGGTGTTTTGTTTTGTGTTGTGGTTTCTTGTTTTTTTTTTCATCATGGAAACAGTGATGGCTCAAGAAATCTGCTCATGAGTTCCTTTAAACAACAGACGTGTAGTGAGCTTTGAATCA
>JAAWXA010000004.1:8668342-8765935 GCA_038090715.1 Florisuga fusca | reverse complement strand
GTTGCTTTCAATGATCACCAGCCCAGCCAATTTGTTTTTTGAGTGACAGAAATAAGTTCAAGCTTTAGGTAGGGCCAGCAGTCCACAAAAGAAAAGAATGGGCACAGAGAGAGTGCTGACACCTTCACCTGTTTCCATAATCATGAACCACAGACCAACCTGGCTGCCACAGTGAATGCCCTGTGCATTTCCTGCACCTGTCTTTTAACTCCTCATTCATGTCTGACATTTTGAAGTCCTTTGAAACCTCAAAAATGGCCAATACAGAAACCGATTTACTACTTAGTAAGTTTCAAAACCAGGGAACCAGGATGGCATTTGCCATCCAGAGGGACCTTGACAGGCTGGAGAAGTTAGCCCATGCCCATGTACTTACCCAAAAGCAATATGACTTTATGAATTCTCAATATTTAGTATAGAGTATGCAAGTTTTAGCATTAAGGACTATTCATATGTGAAGAAATTACTACATATGGAGTGCTCTGCTGATAATTTGATCATGTCTATACTCTTACCTTGAGACTAAGGTGAAGTATTTTGATCTTTCATTGAGAGCTATGCTTCACACAAAGTTTCCTTTCTCATATTGCAGGCTGAAGATCTGTACATAAGCAATCATGCATAAAGCTCATGGATATCATCTGTTCTAGGTAGTGGTCCTTGCTCAAGGTTATCCACCAGCCCATCAGCAGTCCACCCAGGTGACAAGGTGAAGATGTGCCTGTTTCCATGGCCAGTCTCACACAAGAAAATTATACGGCTGAAAAAGACTCCTTTGGCTCCACAGCCATGAACAGGCACTGACAGCTGGGGTACTGAAAGGAGCTGAAGCTCACACACTGACATCTGCAGCAAGAAAGCAACCATTCTCCCACACACATAGTGAATGACCTTACACCTACAGCTACTGAGAGGGATGCTAACTCATCAACCCACACGAAGATGCCTTTTTTTCCTAATAGGCAAAACTGAGACAACCTGTCAGCCTTTTTTTAAGCCTGTACCATATATATAAAAGGCTGGTTTAGATTGAATTAAATGCAGTATTTGTGTTTTACCTTAGGACTTTTTTTCACTAAAGCACTAAGGCAATAAATTACATTATTAGAAATTTTAAGGTCTTCTTGGTAATGCATTGGATTTTTCAAGTTTATGAAATATTAAATACAAGTACATAAACATTACAGCAGCAGTTAAATAAAACTGAAAACAGAATATGGACACCATAGTATGAACAATTTTAAAAAATAATTTTAAAATAATTTTTGAAATTCAGGCACCTAACAGACTACTGACATTTAATTTAAAATCATCACTTCTAAGGATTGTTGTACTCAACATATACAACATACAGCAAAGAGGGAGGACTTAGTAGGCAAAGCCAGGTAAAAGTAACAGAAAACAACTCATCAAAAACATATGACAAGAACATAACCAAATCTGTAATTAATTAGTTCAGAGGAGTGGAATATTCACTACTGAATAGCAGAAGCACAAGAAACAGCCAGCAGAGAAAACACTAAATAAAAGTAATAAACATGTCTTTATCAGTGTCAATAGAGAAGTTTCTGAGGGGAAAATATTCTTGGAATGGCACTGGATTTGTTGTGTGTACCTGGATCCTTCAAGAGGGAAGTAATATATACATCTCAAATACTATGCTAACTACTTAATAATAAATTTCAAGGTAGCATGATGAAAAAAAAAACAAGAAACCACAACACAAAACAAAACACCACATTGTACATTTTTTGCTCTGTAAGTCACGCAAGGCTTGGATTTATCACTGAGGTTGACACAGACGATTACTTCACAGGATCAGAAATTAAACTGAGATTTCTGAGCATATAAGAACATATAAGGGTATGAAATTGTTCATTTTACTACTGCTGGCTTCCTTCAAAGGATGAGGCAGAGCTCTTCTTTAATACTCGGAATCCTGCATAGCATTTCATGTTAAGCCTGGATGTCAAGCACCTCATCTGCTTCTCTAATCAAGGGACAACACAATTTCTACAGATAACTGCAGAAAACATGTTTTTCATTTTCTTACAGGCAGAGACAAGAAATTATTGATGCAGTGGCATCAACCTCCAAGTATGTGTAAGCTTGATTTTGTTACTTTGTAGGAAGAATAGTGGAAGAATGATACCAGAGACAACTGCCAGATGACTGCCCACTGAAAAAGGATTTTTAAGTTTTCTGCAGTGTCAAGTAAACAAAACCAAAAAAGATAACTAGGCGTTAAAAAACTGTAGATAGAGTATTTTTAACTCCAGTTCTCAGCTGGCAGACGTGCTTAGAGGGCAGACTCACCTGCCCAAGCTGGTTCAATAGGTCAGCTGCAGAACGAGGATCATGATCTAACCCTTTAACCTACAGTTCTACTTCTCTGATAACCCCACAGTCCTAAGAAGCTTTTAATGATATTCAGTATTTGAGGGGGAGAAAAAATCCAAGAAAGACAGAACAAAGAAGAAGTTTTGTGAAGCCTCAAAAGCTATCTGAAGAGAAAGCACGTGTTTCACAGAAACAAAGCTGCAATTCCAAATGGGAAATCATTTCACCACTTGAGGGAGCTGTAGCATAGCAAACACATGGAGTCCTGAAAATCTCGCATTACGAAAAACTCCAGTCTGCTAATAAAAAAGATAAACCGTTGCCCTACGACCTTTAGAAGACTGCATATTTAGAGTACCTATATGCCTAAATTTGGCAAAAAAATCCCTGAAAATGCAAAGCTGTTGGGATACAGACAGGAGGGAAAAGGTGCATCCCTTATCCAAACATTGTCTGGATATTATTATCTCATTCAACATTTTTTTAATTTGGATTTTTACCTCTTTTTTACCTGATTCAATGCTACCTAGCAAACACTGGACAAATACTTGCAAAATTAACTGAAATGTACTCAGCACTGTTCAGCTCTCGTCCTATTTCTAAGACTTGAGAAATACAGGGAGTTCTGAATCACGCATTTTTGTTACTGTAGAGATGCAAGCACGAAAGTTACAAAATGAACATCCTCATCCCTCCTTCAGCTACACAAGGCATTGCCATCCTGCTTAACTTTAGCAATGTATGACACCACTCATTTGAATTCCAAGTGCCTGCTGAAGGTTACACCGGGATGATAGACTCGTATTTACAATGAGACTCCCTAATGCTCTTCTCATGAGGTACTTTCTTGCCAAATCATTAGCTCAGATCCTGACTGCAAGGTATGAGTCACTTGTGCATACAGGAATGAACGACAGCAATCAATAAAAACCCAAGTCACTTTGCTCCTAAGGAAAAAAACTAGGCTACCTCAGGTTTAAAATATGGTCATCATGTAATAATACCAAGTTGAATCAGAGCTCTTTTTAAACAGTGAAAGGACTAAGCAGGAGAAAACAAAACAACAAAAAACCACCCCCAACAGTCTAACATGCCTGCTGCTATCTGCAAAGCCAAACCCTGGGAAAAACACTGGCCTCTCCAAAACATTTGGGGATAATGCTTTGTCTCTGACACGTTCCTTAAATATTTCAGCCATAGCCTTAGCACAGCTAATTTACACTAATAAACCAAGGCGAACTCGGAATGCATCCAGGTAAGTGTGGATGAATGCCCTGGAAGGGGAGAGAAAGCTGAACACCAATCCTTCTCCTCATCCCAACTTCACATGTAGTTTTTTTGGGGTTTTTTTTCTCCAAAGAATTCTATGCTAATCAGCAGAAAATCCAGACCAAGCCAAGACAAAGACCAGAAGAAGCCAAGTACCCCTAGTGATTTACCTTCTGTCAAAAGATGTGGCTATTTCTACAGCAGAGATGGTGCACAGCACAGTCCTGGAAACATCAGATTCCTTGCTCTGGGCAACCTGAATTGAAGAAAAAACAAGGGAAATAGGAAAATGTGATTTTAACCTCAGAGCATAAGAAGAAATCAGAGAATTCTCACAGCAAACTTCCAGATCCTAATTTAGAGTTGCTTCTCCTAAACCCAACATTTAATGAAAATAAAATTATTTAATTTAAAAAAATGAAATACCAATAGATTGCATAATGAAGCTATCACAGCTAGGACTGTATCTCAACTGCCCCCTCTTACTCAATGAAGTGCACAAGAAGTATACATAACACTGTCCTCCAAACACTGGGAAATTGTAATTCAAAATTCCCTCAAAATACACTGAGAATGGCTTAGCCACTATAATGCTATAGAAATAAAAAATTGAAAGCTGTTCTGCACTTAAAGGCTTTAAGCCTCTAGTACTCCCATCTTTCCTCAATAGACAAACTGATTAGGAGTTCACTTTTTGGAAAAAAAGAAAGGTTACACTATCATGTTCAACATGGTTCCAAGTACCAGTACTTGAAGGAATCAGTTTTGAGCGTTCTACAGTAACTGTAGAAGACTAACAACACTTTCCCTGTTCATCTATAATGATGTTACCACTCATGTTCCTGCTTGGTATTATAGCTTTCCTCCACTACTTTCTGACTTCTTTTTTAATTTCTTGTTTATTCACCTACATAGAATTAATTGTTTGGGTTTTTTTATATTCACTAAAGAACTTGTGAGCTGTGGGTTTAAAATCTGCACTGAAGTGACAATTCTCATCTAACATTCTTCCACATCCACTTTTTCTCAGTCTCCATAAACAATGTTTATACCCTCTGGCAGATTCACTGACTTGAAACCTGGACAGCTTCTATTTAAATAAAGCTTTCTTAAGATGAATGTTACATCCTCCTTTCACTTAGCTTCTCCATTGTCACGGAAGTCCAACAAACAGGCCTCTCTGCAGACAGAAGCCTGTATCATCAAGTAAAAATGTACTTAAGACACCTCTATTCCAAGTGTATTTGGTCACTTAATACTTTAGAAACAAAATACAAGTAGTTTTGGAGAGAAATAAGCAGTTCTTTCTTCTTAATATATTTCCTGATAAAATAGCTTTAAGATCAGACTTCAATTCTAGCCTGCTACAAACTAAACGTTCAGTCTGCAATGTCTTTAATGGCAAACTACACTGGCAGATTAATATAAAGTGGAACATGTAAGTAATAAAAGCATGTTTCAGGAACTTTTGTGGGGTTTTTTTATATTGTCAGATGAACTGACTTTTTACTGCTGTAATGTTCAATTTCTAGTTAAGCCTTGGCTCAATACAATTTCCATTTGTTACTCCATTGTCAGAGACATATTATATACTGCTTTATGATTCTTTTACAGGTTTTCAACTTAAAAATGATCTAACTTGTTCCTTCAAAAATAAATCCTTTGTATGTAGAAAAGCACATATGTTACTGACGCCTCTGCAGAGAGGGTAGAGAGGGTATTAGAGAGGGTAGAGGGTAGAGAGGGTATTTGTAAGATACTATTAGTGTTTGCATTCCTTGTGCTAAAACATGACAACTTAAATATGAAAGTAGACAACAAATAAATATTTTAAGAGCTTCGATCAAGTCACCTGACAAACTGGTTGAAATAAAATGTAAAATACACTTGAAACAGATTTTATATATTTAATTATTAAAAACAATACTACATTGAAAAGTGTGAACTGATTTTTTTCTATCGTTTATACCAGTGTTTGACTTCACATGCATGTCGCATAGACTAACAAAGCAAATGCCAAAAAAATTTTCATAATACTGCTGTCACAGACACCCATCCTGCAGTTTTCAAGATCAGCTGCTTCTGCCAGCAGGAATTACAGCCACTTATGATAAAAAATCAGCAGGATAATTACAACAGCTTGGAGAAGCAGCTTGGCTACATGCATTTGTCTGAGAACAGGTGAGATCTTCATGACATGGAAGCCAGCTGCAGATGACACTTGGCCTGGAGGAGGTTTGGAGTCGGCCTCAGGACACCAGCACTGTCCACCACTGCCATCTGCACCTCGGACACCAGACCAAGAAACTCGGAGCAGACAAGCAGCAAATCTGCCCCAAGTCACTCCCACTGTGTTCCAAATCGCCAGGCAGTAATCCCCTGAGCACGCTGGCTCCATGTTTGTTTGTTTTTTTCCAAATCCTCCATTAAAACCTCCTCATGTCTGCTCCTCGGACCCCGTCTAGCTTAACTCTGACCCGCCGCTGTATTGCTTAGGGGCAAAATGTCGCCCTTCCTCATACCCGGGGGAAAAGGAGAAGCAGCCACGCACCCACCAACCCACACACACACTCCTCAAGTATCTCCCTCTGACGGCTGCACCCGTCCCCCCTGGCACCCCCGGCCTGAGCCGGGGCTCGCACTGCTACACGGGGCAAATGGCACCGGGGGGGCTGCCGGGCGGTCGGAGCTTCCCGGGGGTCGAGGCCGCGCGTGGGTCCCCTCCTGCCGCGGGGCGCCATTTCGTGGGGCGGCAAAGGAGCCCACTGAGCCGTTCGATCCCTCCGGACCTCACCCCCCCAGTGCCGGGACACGGCGAAAAGTCTCCTCGGCATCACCAAGAAGGGGGAGCTGCGCGCCTCCCTCCCGCCGCCCCCGGCGAAACACACAGCGCTGCCAACACACAGCGCTGCCATCACCCTCCCCGCCACCCCCGTACCCCAGCAGCCAGGCTGCCGCCGTTACCTCCGCACGGCCCTTAACATGGCGCCGCCCTCTCTGCCAGCGGGAGGGCCCGATTGCGGGATAGAGCGGCTGCGCGCTGGCCCCGGCTGTCGGTGAGGCCCGGTGCGTCAGGCCCGACGAGGGCACTGGTCGGAGAGCGTGGGCAGCCCCGCTTACTCCCGCAATGGGCGGGGGGTCGGGGAGGGAGCTGTCTTTGGGATGAGAAGCCATGTCATAGAATCAGAGAATCGTAGAATTATCCGTGTTGGAAGGGACCTCAGAGATCATCAAGTCCAACCCTTGACCCACCGCTGCGGTTGCTAGACCATGGCACTGAGTGCCACATCCAGTCTCTTTTTAAATGTCTCCAGGGACGGAGAATCCACCACCTCACCGGGCAGCCCATTCCATTGCCTGATCACCCTCTCCGTAAATAAATTCTTTCTAATATCTAACCTAAATCTCCCCTGGCACAACTTAAGACAGTGTCCTCTTGTCTTGTTGAAAGTTGTCTGGGAAAAGAGACCAACCCCCCCCTGGCTACAGCCTCCTTTCAGGGAGTTGTAGAGAGTGATGAGGTCTCCCCTGAGCCACCTCTTCTCCAGACTGAACAGCCCCAGCTCCCTCAGCCTCTCCTCATAGGATCTGTGCTCGAGTCCCTTACCAGCCTGGTTGCCCTCCTTCGGACAACATGTCCCGTTGTCAGACGGCCACGGTGGGCATATTTATTGTGAAATCCCGGGGAGGCTGTAGGGCTGACAGCATCCCGGGGTAAGCGAGAACCGTGGAAATGGCATTCCCAAGCAGCATCAGGTATCAAGGCACAGGTTCCACTCAGGCTGCTGCCGCGTTTTGGGCAGCCGTCCGTCCTGGCATCTGACGGGGCCGTAGGGTGAAAGGGGCCTTCCCCCGACCCAGCTGCATCTGCCGGGCTGATGGAGCTGGACACAGGCTTTGGGAGCGGGGCTTTGGGAAAAGCGCGCTGCTTGGGAAAGCTGGAAAAAAATCCCATGATTTTAAACTTCAGCCTCAGCCATGACACGACCCACCTCGAGCAAGCACAGCGAGGGAAAGGCAGTGCAACACACGAATGAAAATGAGTACCATTGCTAAGGCTAACTAACATAGAACAAAGAAAAAGCTCTACAACTTCTAATTTTCAACATTGTACTGCATTACTTTCCGTATAATCAACTACTGTTTTAGATGACAAGCGGAGCTATTGGTACCCTCAGTGTTAAGTAAAATAAGTAACATAAAACTTACTCCATGGGGTAATAGCTTTTGGATAAATAAGTGCGATGGACTTACTAGATGATGCAGTAACCAACTAAAAGTTGTGTTCTTGTAAAAAGCAAAGGTATGTGTTGTTGCCTTTTCATCCTCATGCTCTGTATGAGTATGAAGGTGCTTTCCTTTTTGTATATATTTTACACAGGCCTCCAAAATGATTTTGTAAAAGATTAATACTTTTAGTGCTTCAGCTCCGCAGCCAATTACCATAAGAAGTCGGTATGATTTTTTTTAATGTTTTGGGATTTGTTCACCAATGAGTCCTATGTTGCCCTCTGTTGACAGTAAGCTGAAATTACCTACCTGAACTTGCCAAATAACGTTTAATCGTGAGTATCATGTATGGCAGACAAATTTCTTTTTCCCTGTTTTCACATAATGAATATCACCTGTGCCAATTACAAAGAAAAAAGCAAAATTGTTGTAATGTTGTATAGGATGTAAAAAAGTCACACAATCAATTTATTAAACTATTAGAACCAATCAGTGATTCTTTTTCATTACTGAGTGATAGCAAACGTTCCTTGATAGTGCTGCAATGGTTGCATTATATACTGATAACTGAAGAACCTTAAATAATCCCTAATTCTGTTTAATACTTTCAAGTATTTTTGGAGTACACATATATCATGAGCTTACAGCAATAATCGTTGAAATATTCAAGAGTTTTCATTTTAGTCTCAGATTGAGGCACCCAGGATAAGATTCTTGGGTGCTATTTTTCTTGAACCTTTCTCTGTTATAATTGTGAGCACAGTATGTATGGGATCCCTCCCTTGGCAGGAAGGCAGAAGGAGGAGCATGACTTGCTGCTTGTCATTAGCTCTCCTTTGAGCAAAGATCAAAACTGAAGATGCCCCTCCTTGAAGAAGGTCCCTTATTCCGTGGATAGCTCAGGCGTCTCCGTTAAATGATCTTTGATCTGATGAATAAGGAACCATTGTTCCAGTTTCCCATTTATAAAACAAAGGCATAATGTTTTCTCAATTGCCCCTGACTAACAAACCAAAAATATGATAAAAACTATCTACCATACATGGACCTGTTGGACTGAGTCCAGAGAAGGGCCATGAGGATGATCAGAGGGCTGGAGCTCCTCTCCTGTGCAGACAGACTGAGAGAGTTGGGGTTATTCAGCCTGGAGGGGAGAAGGCTCCAGGGAGACTTTATGTATCCTTCCAGTATCCGAAGGGAGCCTACAAGAAAGCTGGTGAGGGACTTTTTAGGATGTCAGGTAGCGATAGGGCTAGGGGGAATGGATTCAAACTAGAGGAGGGAAGATTTAGATTGGATGCTAGGAAGAAGTTCTTCACCATGAGGGTGGTGAGACACTGGAACAGGTTGCCCAGAGAGGTGGTGGAAGCCCCATCCCTGGAAGATTTTAAGGCCAGACTGGATGGGGCTCTGAGCAACCTGATCTACTGGGAACTGTCCCTGCCCATGGCAGGGGGGTTGGAACGAGGTGATCTTAAAGGTCCTTGAAATCTTCTTTCTTCAATTTGTTTTACAAAGGATGAGCTTTGGTCTCTCTTTTTTGTTGTCCATTCTTGGAATTGTAACAACTGCCTCTTCAGAATAGCTCAGGCAAAATGTTTTGGGAAGTACAGTGTCTTTGAAAGTATTGTCAGACAGGCATTTCCTCTAAAATCCCTGGGTACAGGCACTGGGGATGAACTTTCTGAAACCTTGTTCACAGGTAGTGGCAGNTAAATTGCACCAAAATAAGGATTCTTTCTTCCCTTAGTGGGTGTACAGCTCCTATTAAATCTTCAGAAATAATGGGTTTTAATCAGCCATGACACGACCCACCTCGAGCAAGCACAGCGAGGGAAAGGCAGTGCAACACACGAATGAAAATGAGTACCATTGCTAAGGCTAACTAACATAGAACAAAGAAAAAGCTCTACAACTTCTAATTTTCAACATTGTACTGCATTACTTTCCGTATAATCAACTACTGTTTTAGATGACAAGCGGAGCTATTGGTACCCTCAGTGTTAAGTAAAATAAGTAACATAAAACTTACTCCATGGGGTAATAGCTTTTGGATAAATAAGTGCGATGGACTTACTAGATGATGCAGTAACCAACTAAAAGTTGTGTTCTTGTAAAAAGCAAAGGTATGTGTTGTTGCCTTTTCATCCTCATGCTCTGTATGAGTATGAAGGTGCTTTCCTTTTTGTATATATTTTACACAGGCCTCAAAAATGATTTTGTAAAAGATTAATACTTTTAGTGCTTCAGCTCCGCAGCCAATTACCATAAGAAGTCGGTATGATTTTTTTTAATGTTTTGGGATTTGTTCACCAATGAGTCCTATGTTGCCCTCTGTTGACAGTAAGCTGAAATTACCTACCTGAACTTGCCAAATAACGTTTAATCGTGAGTATCATGTATGGCAGACAAATTTCTTTTTCCCTGTTTTCACATAATGAATATCACCTGTGCCAATTACAAAGAAAAAAGCAAAATTGTTGTAATGTTGTATAGGATGTAAAAAAGTCACACAATCAATTTATTAAACTATTAGAACCAATCAGTGATTCTTTTTCATTACTGAGTGATAGCAAACGTTCCTTGATAGTGCTGCAATGGTTGCATTATATACTGATAACTGAAGAACCTTAAATAATCCCTAATTCTGTTTAATACTTTCAAGTATTTTTGCAGGACACATATATCATGAGCTTACAGCAATAATCATTGCAATATTCAAGAGTTTCCAGTTTAATCTCAGATTGAGGCACCCAGGATAAGATTCTTGGGCACTATTTTTCTTGAACCTTTCTCTGTTATAATTGTGAGCACAGTATGTATGGGATCCCTTATAAGCTCATCTGGGAGTGCCTTGCCTGCTGCAGAGGCACAGAGTTCCCTTGGCAGGAAGGCAGAAGGAGGAGCATGACTTGCTGCTTGTCATTAGCTCTCCTTTGAGCAAAGATCAAAAATGAAGATGCCCCTCCTTGAAGAAGGTTCCTCACTCCATGGATAACTCAGGTGTCTCCATTAAATGATCTTTGATCTAATGAATAAGGAACCATTGTTCCAGTTTCCCATTTATAAAATGGAGGCAATAATGTTTTCTCAATTGCCCCTGACTAACAAACCAAAAATGTGATAAAAACTATCTACCATACATGGACCTGTTGGACTGAGTCCAGAGAAGGGCCATGAGGATGATCAGAGGGCTGGAGCTCCTCTCCTGTGCAGACAGACTGAGAGAGTTGGGGTTATTCAGTCTGGAGAGGAGAAGGCTCCAAGGAGACTTTATGTATCCTTCCAGTATCCGAAGGGAGCCTACAAGAAAGCTGGTGTGGGACTTTTTAGGATGTCAGGTAGCGATAGGGCTAGGGGGAATGGATTCAAACTAGAGGAGGGAAGATTTAGACTGGATGCTAGGAAGAAGTTTTTCACCATGAGGGTGGTGAGACACTGGAACAGGTTGCCCACAGAGGTGGTGGAAGCCCCATCCCTGGAAGATTTTAAGGCCAGGCTGGATGGGGCTCTGAGCAACCTGATCTACTGGGAACTGTCCCTGCCCATGGCAGGGGGGTTGGAACGAGGTGATCTTAAAGGTCCTTGAAATCTTCTTTCTTCAATTTGTTTTACAAAGGATGAGCTTTGGTCTCTCTTTTTTGTTGTCCATTCTTGGAATTGTAACAACTGCCTCTTCAGAATAGCTCAGGCAAAATGTTTTGGGAAGTACAGTGTCTTTGAAAGTATTGTCAGACAGGCATTTCCTCTAAAATCCCTGGGTACAGGCACTGGGGATGAACTTTCTGAAACCTTGTTCACAGGTAGTGGCAGCAGCTGCTCCTTATGGAGTGGAATCAAGGAAATTGTATCCTCCCTGAAAACCTGAAAGGGAACTGGTAAATGGTCACTTGCTAAAAATGGTCCTAGACAGGGAGGAAAAGTCAATGTCAGCTCTCCAGAACACCGGCATAAATCAAAGTGTCAGTGGGGAAATCAAATGACTAAAAGATTTATATAACACAACTGAGAACAGAATGTGTTTCCATATCTTCAGCAAAAAAAGCTTGAATGCCAAAGCTGAGATAAATAATTAAAAAATGTTCTTGCCTACTGACTGAAAATCAAAGAAAGGCAGAATTACAAATATAATTGTTAAAGGTACCATCAATCCTACAGAAAACCATCATCCTTTTTGATTTATAGCTCTTGCAGTCTTTTTTTATAGGTATGTAAAGCACTGAATTAGTAGTTTTATATTAAATCTTCATTATATGACTGTAAAGATGAAATGAGAGGTGGCAACAGCTCAGAAACTTTTTACTAGCATGGCTGAATAAATGGATTTTTTCAGAATTATGGACATTTTCTGGCACTGACTTTGAACCATTATTCTTATTATTGTGTTCTCAGCCTAGGAAGAGTTAAATCAAATTGTCCTTGAAAATCCAGAAAGCCAAGAATAATTAATCATGACACTGACTGACTAAGGAGAAGGGACCCAGATGGCCTAGTGTTTGGGAAAGGATGTTCCCATAGCAGCAGAGCAGCAGCAACAAGCAGAGACAGATACTACAAATAGCAAATTGGTACATTTGCAGGTTTAAGAGGCTAAGAAAATGTCCTGCAGTGATTTTGAAGACTTCTTTCAAACCGCTGGAATTCCCATAAGAGTTCTGAGTAGCCAGTATGTTCATGCCTCAGTCTGTCACTGGCTGGAGATTTCACATCTTTGCAATTGTGTCAGTCCCCCAAATCCAACAGACCTTCACTAGATGAGGCATGTGTCTCCTGGCAGGGTGACAGAAAAAACCCCAAATCTGTCTTTGATCCAGACATATGATTTAGTTCAGGAAAAGGCTCCCTACCACTCTGCTAGGAAGTAAGGAAAAAAAAGTGACATAATGCAAGCACTATTAAGTGAATCATTATAGTTAAATGACATGAGGACCAAAGTGTTTTAAACAACCATGTCCTCCTCCATCCTTAATGATATGTAGAATAGAATATTTACAAATTCTATACAAATCTCCTGTCCCTAGACTATGAAAATCCAAGAACCAGGCCATAGTTTGGAACTCTGGCAGATTTTATTTTGTGATTTATTTTTTTTTTTTGCCTCCTCTGACAGTATTTGAAGTTTGTTCATTCACCGAAAAGAAAGAGGTCTTGAGTGGCTGTTTCTTTCAACAGCTACTTTCACTTTTTTAGGCTCTGATACCATTTTTTGTGATAAGGCCCTGAATTTCTTTCGGCCAGCTGTGAACTGCTGCTGTTTATGTGTGATCAGACAAAACCTTCAGAACCCAGCAGTGGATGAGCTTGACAGTAACATTGTCCACCTCTTTCTGGCTGCTCATGGGGTTTATTTCCATGTTCCCCAGCCACTGTAGGTTAAACCCTCTCCAGCTCGTTTTTGGGCACTGGGTGGGACACTCACGCAACTGCCCCCCCACCAACCAGTCTGTGAAATCAAGGGTAATGCCTTCATGCCTTCATCCTCTGCAAAGATGAAGTTTCTTTCCTATCCTCTGTCTTGGAACAGCAGCAGCAGTCAGCTTTGGGTTTGACTGCCTTAACCCATGAAGGCAAACTTTGTCACCGTTGTTCACACTTTCACTGGCGTTTTCAAAAGCACACATAGTTGGAACATTCTACAGATGCCTCCTTGCCTCTAGAAAAAGGTGGCCACTAACACTCTGGCAGTTCCAAAGAAGACAAAACTAGGACTGCTGTGTGTTTACATCCTGGGCAAGAGAGTGATATTAATAAATAATTCACTGTAAGTGCATGTGAGGCTTTCTTGTGTACATGATCTGTCTAGCACTTTTAAAATCTGCTGTGAATGTTACTTAGTTTGGAATAAAATTAGTGTTTGAGGGAAGAATAGTTGTGAGTTTGGGTATTTTTTTTCAGAAATATGTTATTCATGATCAGCTTATGGCATAATTTCCCAAAGTTTTAATCATTTTCTATAATTTTATCAAGTTTGTGACTTCTGTTTTTTATGATCTATTATATATATATATGTATGTACATATAATTGTAAATTGAGTCATATTTGCAGGTGAGAAGACAAATCCTGCTAAGTACACAGATTTTATGTATTAAGCTATCAAGTATAGCAAAAAGACACCATAGTAAGTCAAAACACAGAGATCTAATGTTAAATTGCTATCATCCTGAAATCAAGGGCCAGATTCTGATTGCCTGGTTTACCAGCTGAAATCAAATTTACTGGCTCCCAGTGATTTTCCCAGTAAAACCAGGAGAAAGCAATGGAGCAGAGCAGTCAGCTCTGGAAGATTTCAAGTGCTTGAATGTGCTGCCAGCTTTGCAATTTTCTGTATACAGAATGAACAGGAGCAAATTAAATATGCCACCTCCTCTATGCTACAAACAATGCATGCAGCCTGCCTCCTGGAAGTGGTTCCTGAAGAATTTTGACTTAAAACTCTGCCTGGGAATCATTTAAGAGAGTGCTTGGAGCTGGGCCTTAACAAACCATGTCTGTGGAGCTATTCAGTGCTCCTGAATACCCTCCAGCTTGCTGGTCTGCATGGAAGTTAAAAAAAAAAAAGTCTAGGAAGAAAAATTAACAAAATGTTATTTCAAAGCAAGTTTAGGGAGATACTGTTTCCTTTACTTGACATTTCTATTGGCATCAAATACACTGATTATTTATAATAAATTCCATTATTCCTGATATATTTAGCTTTGAAATACTTTCTTTAATTTTAAAAGGAATTAATAAAATGCATTAAATGTGGGAATAAAGTTGTCTTTAATCTGACCCTTAACCTAAAAGGGTGACTATTCAAATGTTTCTCAAATCTGCCTAAGAATATTCTTCTCAGCTATTTGAAATAGAGATTGGTATAATGTATTACACAATCGTTAAGATATTGAGAAATTTTCAGAATATTAGGCTATTTCCTAAAAAAAAAAAAGAAAAAAAAAAAAGAAAGGACCTTCTAAAACATTCAGTCATGCTTCAGTGAATCACTAAAGACTAAATATCCCCCAAATACAAAATTAACATGCAGTTTTCTTTCAACAGTTGTATAATGTGCACTTCCTGGAGACTGGGGCTTGGAAGGGGAGAAGCGGGGTGAGAAAGATTGAATGTCAGACGTCATAGAAATGAAAGTTTAAAGTCAAATGAGAGTCTAATAACTATCAAAATCAGAAATTATTTCCCAGCAAAAGTCCTTAGCTGTTATAAGCTTTTATGAAACAGTATGTAACAGCACACATTTTTGTGTAACACTACACATATGACCAAATATATTACCATTTAAACTTCCTTGTTATTTTTCCTTTTCATTAATACATTGTGATGAATTTTAATAACTCCTGTACATGCAGGTGTAAGATTCTGTCCTGAAAAATGTAGCAATTAGGAAGTAAATACGAGAAGCAATCAGTCATTGAAAGCAAGTCTCCATTATCTTCAGCTTTATGATCCTTAAAAATTGCAGTGGGGAATCCTTATTTAATGTATAAAAATAAGATCTAATAGCTAGAAAATGTTTTATGTTCCTTTCAATTGCAGGTTACAAGATAATAATTTTGTGGAAACATGCCTCAGCATTTCCATGTATTCAAGCCTGACAAAATGAAATGTCTTCTTTAATTTTTTGAGAGGTTGAAGAAAAATGATTGAAACCTTTTGTTATACAACCTCAAAGATTAACTGATCACATTTGTTGAGTAGCTTTTGAAGGACGTAATACAGACTTGGGTAATTAGCTACAAGCTCTTTTTTTCGATTAACTTGTAGGCAGAGTACTGTCTCCCAAGTTTATTATCATCTTTAAGGGTTGCAAATTATGTTACCAAAGTTCAAACCACTTGATTATAGCATACTTTCAACATCTTCAGATACTCCCAGTGCATTTTCCTTGTTGTCTAAAATAATCAAGTAGATAATGGATTTCAGATTTCATAGTAATGGAAAAGTGTCAGGAACATTTTAAGGCACTAGGGACTGGGGGCATAATACACCCTTTAACTGTTTTCATCTGAAAGAGAAACACAGAGCTTTTGCCCTGCACAGTTGCATCTTTTGAATGAATGTTGCAAACGATACCAGTTAATTTCCTGATGTGCTGCTGTGGTTTGTCTGAATGCCTATACACGCTGGATTTATTTTGTTGCCTCTGCAGAAGCTAGCTCTGAATTTATTCATGACAAAAAAGTTTCAGTTTTGCTCTTCAGCTCTTATTATGCTAGAATTATTTTAACAATCTGCTGTGATGCAGTCTATCTTCTATTTGACTAATCATTGCCAGCAAATGAGAAACAACTTCTGCATTGACTATGGCAAGCCTTACAGCAGCTACTGCCATCACTACTGACCTGTGCAAATAATTTTCCTACTCATTCGATAAAATGCAGTATCTTTTATTTTGTCTTTTGGATGGAATGGTACTACTAAAGTAATTGTTGCAGTCATGGTCTATGGTGGACGATGATTCAACCAACAACAAATTAATACCAACAGATCTGGCTCCATATCAGATCATGTTCATTGTGTTGTCTGTGGACTAAATAAACAATCTTTAGATGTTACGCTTTCCACAGGCAGTATTTATCTTACCATGCCAAATAACTGCACGTACAAGCAATGCCTAGCTGTACTTCTTTTAGGTATACTCAGTTTGCTCCACCTAGGTATTTCAGCTATATCATTTGCACTATAATGATCTAGACTGTAACAGTTCTTAGGCATCTTGGTACTGTGGGTATAGGGGTACTGTGTACATGTAAATTATTCTCGTTTGATTTGAAGCTCGACACAAAATTTGATTTCAATAAAATTCATCTTTCTTTTTTTTTGGTCTTCAGTAAGGGCACTTCAGCTGCAGAGAGCCAGAAGAAGAGTGAGTCCAGAAAAATATTTGTTTCATGTTTCTGCCTCCTTGTGACCAGGTTCTTCAGGCATCCTGAGATCACAGTCCATAGCTGATCCACCACTGAGAGAACTTTCCCCTGGCTTTGAATCTTGCGAAGTCTTTGCCCTGAGATTAAAGAGACTTTGTTTTTCTCAAGTCCTTTTTCTATAATTTCATCAGCACCTCCAAAGACATCAGGAATGAAATTCATATGTCCAAGGTGAAGCCCACGTACAGTACTCAGAGTACTTGTTTCGTAACACTAACCAGTTCTAACAAAGAACAAGCATTTCCTGATTACATAGCTATTGTAAACATTCCAGACATTTCCAGTCCAGGGTGGCAGCTCCTGGTTTGCGGGAAAATGTTCTGCACACATCCCTGCTCCTGCAGGTGGTGGATAGTTTCCTTTCCTTTTGGTGAAACTTGAAGGGACTTGCAACAAAGATTATTTTTTTCAGTTATTTAAGAAGGAACCTTATTGTGTGGTCAGTAGGCTATAGTGTCGACTGGAAAATTAAAACTGTTCTTTCACATCTCTGTGGGGTAAAGTAGGCCTGCAATCCAGCAGGCACCAATTTGTTCCTGAAGGTCACAATGTAACATGAAGTTTCTTAAGTGTTAATAATGGGTCATTCTTTGTGCTATTTTTTTCAGTGCCAGTTGGTAATATTATCTGTTAATGATGAACACTAAATACTTATAAAATTATAAAAAGATCATTTGTAATCAACTATTTCTGTGACTTAATGACACTGATGACAAACAAGGTATTTTACATACTTTATTAGTAATGAAAATATTCCTCAAAGCCATAACTCCACTGAAAACTTGCTTAGCTCCAACAAAGAAATAAAGCTCCTCTCTTTCTTCTTATTGATTAGATTGAATATCTACATAAGTAAGAAGTAAAGAAGTTAAAATTATGTCACCAGAAGCAGTAGCACCCTGTTAAATACTGCTTTGTGTTCTTGTGGAGTAGAAGAAATTAAATAGAAGACTTAAGAATAGCTTTGAAAAGGACTTTAAGGAATAAAAGCATGTAGAATTTGTAAAAAAGTTAGACAAATACTACTTTGGAAACCCTGACCTTAAATTATAAAATACAGTAGTGCTACATTCAAAGCATGTGTTAGAATAATTAAAATAACTCATTAAGAAATTTATTCTCCATCTTGAACATGTCAGTTTTTCTGTTTCCATTGCTGTGGTAAGTTCAGGGCACAGTTATCATGTTTTGTTTTGTTTTTTTGTTTGTTTGTTTGTTTGTTTTTTTAATAAAGAAAATGATACAAAAATACACTAGAAGTAAGGCAAATATTAAAAAATAGGATTAAATCCAACATACTCAACTATCCATTATCAGATATCTTCTGGGCATAGACCAGAAATCAGTATAACATTATCCACTCCAATTTCTCCAGTTTTGCCTTTCCCACGTTCTGATTCAAAAGTGACCTGTCATTAGAAAAGAGATGTGTTAATAGTGAAAATGTAGTTTATCCAACCATTCAGCAGCTCTTAATATGAATTAGTTATAATGCTATGTCTGAAGAATGTTTTATGCCAATACAGGACTTAATGACTTAAATCCTTGCAGTTTTTAGTTTTTTGTAACTAGACTGATAATTCTCTGCACGTATTTACAATACCAAATGGATTCCTTTAATATGATTACTTATCTTCATTGTACAAAGAAAATGCAAATTGAGTGAAATCCAATTACAGTAATGTAGTTTTATCACGGTATGTGCTGCTAGTGCACTTCTTTTCTTGAAGACATTACAATTGTTCATTTTTTACCTATTTGGATCCTTAGATTTTGGGTGTATATACTATATTTATACTTTCCCAATATATAGTATGTATATATATATAATATAGTAGAGAATAGGTTCATTTTTATGAATAGGATGGTTGGACTTTCATATTATAGTCTGACTCTCATGTATGTAAGGGCTTATCCACATCATTCCAGCAGTGCAAAGAACCTTGAAAAGGGCTTGCATTTCATTTACACTCATAGTATTCAATTACACAGTCAAAGCCTTTACACAGCACTGAAAACTTTCAGTCACATAAATGAACACCAGGCCCTGGAACTTCAAGGAGAAACTTGCTGATATCCTGAAAGAGGCAGTTTTCAGGCATACATCAGTGCACAGTATTGCCTGTTGGCTAGCATGTCCTGCTCCTAAGGTGACTGACCATTCTTGATTATCTGTGTTGTCTCCATTTGGTCTGGTATGGTGTGGTGTGGTTTGAGAGCATCTTCTTCTATGAAACAGAAAATTTTCATTTTTCCAGGCATGTATGTATGCTTCTGTTGCATGAGCTATTGAGGAGAGACTTTGATTCATTGTGTTAATTCATGATCTGATGCAGTTCTTTTACAAAATTCCAGGCTTATTGGTATCAGTGTCCTAGCTGACTGGGGTAAATCAATTCTGAAATGACAAGCAAATAACAACTTTTCTTCTTCCTAAAATGTGTGTTCTTGTTTCCCATTTCAGCTAAGCCTTTCCCTTGCCACCAAGGGATGGCTATAAAACAGTTGGAGGAATATCTGAGGACTAGGAAGTTAAGCTGTTGTGTTGGTTATGGTAGTTGGCATATAAATAGTGTAATACTTACACTGTTGGTCGTTTCAGCCCCCTGAAATATCTCTATTTTTCCAGTTCTCCACCTTTCATCATTTCCATTGTTCTGCTCCCAGACAGGAGCAGCTTTTTGGTTTGCCAGAAACACTCGAAGTTTCCCTACTCTGTCACCAGCAAGTCGGTAACTGAAAATCAAGCAGTAGCTGCTCTTTGGTTTGAGCTCGGTGAGGAGAAGTTTCAGACGCCCCATATCCTTCTTGTGGCCCACAAAAGCTGGAACTGCCATGTAGTACCCATCACCTATTAACAACAGGAAAAAAGGAAAAGGCATCTGTAGTGGTCTTGTGTTCTTTATTAGCAAATTCTATTCATGTTTGCTAAGAAAATACACGGAAGCTGCGTTACTTGAATTATTTAAAATCAGACTGGAGACAAGCAGCAGGGAGTGTACTTTGCAAGGAATAAGCTTACACTGTTGGAAGTCAGATCTCTTTACAGAGGAGATGAGTTCATGTATCACTGGCAATTACAGTCATTCTTTCTTGCACTATCTTTCAAAGGCAAAAAACAAATCGGGTTTTCATATGCAACAGCCTGAAACATACTGCTGTGCCTGTGTGGTCAGACCATTTCCAGTACTTGAGCTAGATCAATACTCTTTTCACTGTCCTCTGCAGTGATGACAAACTCATAAAGGAACTGATAGCTTATTGCCCAGATCCTGGAGAAGCAATGAAAGGACAGAGACACACAAAGTGATGAAGAGATAAAGCATCTGGGCCCATAAATAGTCAGCAGCAGCAGATATAAGTTTGGGGGCAAGGCCTACGGTCAGGATAAGTTCTTCCTGAAAGAGCCAACATAGAGAAGGGACTTGGGAAAAGGGAAATATACGGAGCAGGATAGGAAGAATTTCTGAAGAAAGACTGGGCTGGAGAAGCTGTGAGGGAAGAAGGAGAGACTGCATTTGTGTAGAAACTGGAGCAAGTGGCCTGCAGAATCTGCAGCATTCACTGGTCCATACTGCAGCATCTTCTGCAACACTTCCATGTCACAAGGGAAGAGGCAGGTTTCTTCAGCCACAGATTTTGACATACATCAGCAGAGCAGTTACACATAGCACTTGTGACACCCCTCTCAGGTTTTGGCAGGCTTGCAGGCCAGGTATTGCTTGTTCTTGAATAATCCCCCTGCCCTTGCCTCATTCCAAGGAATACTGTCACTAGTTTGTCTTTCAGAGTTTGAGATTTCTGAGCAGTTACCACAGTGATGTCCAAGCCATGCAACTACATTGCCACATTCATCTATACAACAGGTAGGTGGTGAAATGCCCTATCAGTCTTGGAAAGTCAAAACATGTAGCTAGTAAGTTTTCCATTGCCTTGTATACTTTGCAGTTTTGAACAGTTACAGTGTAGTAATTTTTCTCATCTTTTGATTCATGTTGAAATAAGTTGCTAATTACCAGTTGTGACTGGAAATTTCAAAGAATATTTCTACTCAAAGCAATCTCTGCTTTCTTTTTTCTTTTATAAAGATAACCCACTGATAGGAAAAGGGAACTTCTTGAAAGAGTCCAGCACAGAGCCATAAAGCTGATTAAGGCAGTGGAACATCTCCCTTATGAGGAAAGGCTGAGGGAGCTGGGTCTCTTCAACTTTGAGGAAAATGAGGGTGACCTTATTAATGTTTATAAATATGTAAAGGATGAGTGTCAGGAAGATGAAGCCAGGCTCTTCTTAGTACTGTCCAATGATAGGACAAGGGGCAACAGGTGTAATTTGGAGCATAGGAGGTTCTGGATAAATATAAGGAAAAGCTTTTTCAATGTAAGGGTGACAGAGCAATGGCACAGGCTGCCCAGGGAGGTTGTGGAGTCTCCTTTCCTGGAGACATTCAAAACCCACCTGGATGTGTTCCTGTGTGACCTACATGAAGTGACCCTGCTCTGGCGGGGGGGTTGGACTCAATGATCTTTTGAGGTCCCTTCCAACCCCTAACAGTCTGTGATTTCTGTGATTCTGTTTTCCTCTCCTGTCCCCCTTTTTTTAATAGGGGGTGAGTGGTCAAATCAAAGCACAGGTAGAGGACAGATATTTAAATACCTCTATCTCGATCAGCAGGATTCCAGTCAAAGTCATCATCAGCCTCTTGTTTCCAGTCACAGACTCCTCGGCTGAAGCTGCAATCAACTGGAAAAAATAAAACCCATACCTGACAATGCAGACTCAGAGAAAATAGGAGCATATATCATAAATACTGATAAAAATAATTTGCTCTATATGTCATGAACATATAGGTCATTCTAAAATTATCTACAATCCCAGTTCAAACAGTGTTGACCTAGACTAAATGGCAAAAAAGAAAAATGTCAGAATTTTGGTAGTAATTCTTTCTTTAGCTCACAGAAAAAAAAATATATTGTGTCTTTTTACTGCCAATTTTCTATCTGCACATGAGTTCATATGCTATGACTTCTGTATACTGAGTACTTGCTGACTGCCAGGTATAGTTGGAGGTATTAGTTTTGAACTCTAGCATAAGAAATCATTTGGGATCTGTCAACCTGAGAGCTTTGCTCTCTCCATTTGTTACACTGCTGTAGTTGTCATCAGTCAAAATGCTCAAACTCCAGTTCTTTCCATCGAAAGAGAGAATCTGGCCTCCCATGAGAGGAATCCTTTACATCAGCACTTGATACTCAAACTACATAGGGCTGATGGTCCAGATAAGTTGACCTTTGGAGCACACTGCAAAAAGGGTATCACCCACAGCCTTCATGACTGTGCAGATGGAAAACATTATATATTTACAAAGAAAGAAAGACTGTGCAATGTGCTCCAAAGGTCAACTTATCTGGACCATCAGCNAAAAAAAAAAAAAAAAAAAAAAAAAAAAAAAAAAAAAAGAAGAAACATAATGCAATCATGACAGTTCAGATTAAGAATAATACATCAGCCATCTGAACTTTCTCAGGAAGGCTGAACTTTCTTTATCTTTTCATGTATTGTATCATGACACAGAGAAGTGTGGTATATGGCATTACTCTATAAATGTTGTTTCTGTCAATACAGTTTTCTGCATTGCAAAAAAAAATAAAAATCAGCATTTCATCCTTAATATCAGCCAGCATGCCTATTTTGTTTTGTTTTAAGATTTGGAAGCACTTGTGTGTTGTTGTTCTAAAAAGAATTTTAGCTATGGTGAATCCCAGCATTTCATTCCCTGCCTGCTTGGCTCCCCAGAGAATGCTGCTGCCCTCTAAATGCATCAGCGCAATAGAGTCCCTCAGTCTCCCTTCTGTTTTCTGCTTTTTTCTGTGGTTCTGATAAGCAGGTCCTTATAGAGAGCTTCTGTCTGTCACAGAGGAACTGTTTCCCACCAGGAGAGAGGAGGAGAGTGCCCTTTGATCTGCTTTTATGCTCTGCTTTAACAAGAGCTACGCTGCAATCTATCCCAGTTCCCAGCAGGCAGAAAAATTTTCAGCTTGAAAATGTATGAAGTAGTTTCCTAAGGCATAACAAGAGCTTAAGTTGTGTACATAAATTGGCATCTCATGGACTTTGTATGCTCCACTAACTGATTTTACAGTAATACTTTAATGTGAGAAAGAACAGGCAGCAGCATCTTACTCTGATATCTACATGACTTAGTAACGAAATGGAGAAGATCAGAAAATCACATGCAGTCCATTTAAAATTTAGGGTAAATATTTGTTCATTCTTGTTCAGGGGAAACTCCTGTTGATTTCTGATAGAGGGTCAGGATTAAAAAACAAGAGAAAAAAAAAAGAGAACATTAGAAGGATGTTAGCATATGGCTGCGTGCTATGCAACACTCTAACATGGTTTAATTTTATAGACAATCAACCAAAATTACTTTATTTTTCCATGACTCTGACATTAATCATGTGAAATTCAATTGCAAGGTAAATTTCAATGAGGGAGGACATTGCATAACTGCCTTAAAAGCAAAACATACTTAAAGTATGTTTTGAAAAGCAAGCAAATAAAGCTTCTTTCACTGGAACTGGCAGATAGATTCATTTGGCCAGATGCTGTCTCTAATGTGCTCACCAAACCTTTGTTTTATGTTAAAATAAACTGGCTTTGGCTTAGCCAATACAGGTTGCAATGCAAACACACAATACACAGGAAAATAAATGTTGTAGCATAAAAATAATCTACCTTCTTGCTCTGGTCTCGACACTGGAACTTTCCTCCGTGCTAGGAGTGGGCCAAAGATAGCTGCTTCTTTCACCTTGGGAACTAGAGGAAAACAACTTGTCAAGTGCCAAGTTATCATGGGAACAGAAAATAGAACTTTATGCTTTTATACAAGTTGCCATCATTTCTTTAAATCCCACTCCACCAACCAAACTCACATTCCTAACCCTGGTTAGATACTAACTCTGAATTTAAAACTTGCTTTAAATTGCTGTTTCCACAGCACTTTGCCTTCTAATCTAGGCAATGGAGCTGGAAGATTCACATGGTCATAAAACTTAACATTGAACATCATCTTTCTTTGGTGTGGTGTATGCTTTCTTGCTACAAAACCTCAACTAACGATCGAAGTACTGAGCTCTACCAGAGAGCAAAGACAACGGACTCAGTAGCTTGGCAGCACTTTGCCAATAACAGCCTCAAAAACCAGCTAATGTCAGAGACTTTGTAAAAGCCATAAACTCCGAGGTATCAAAGGCCCACAGCTCTGTATTCAGGTAACTGACAGCTACTGCTGCTGCTTTGACAGAAGCCCCAGGAAAGTATTCTCCTGAAGCCATGCTCTCTGCTGGAGCACACGTTCTCCTCCAAACCTGATGAGCTCTGCTGCCTTCTGGGACGAAAATGTGCAGTGACTCCTCTGCCCCTTCCTCACCCTCCCTGACATAGCTGGCAAGCACAGCCTTATGTTATGGTAACTGGGCTTGGTAGAAACCCTCAAACAAGTTCTTTTGTAGAAATTGCTTGAGTGTCTTGTGCCAAACTGGAAGAACTGGTACAGCAGCACAGTCTAGGAATGTTAGGTGCATTCTCTAAGATACTTGCCTCAAGGAGGTACTTACTGCTACTAGAAGTACTACTTTTCAGCAACAGCCTTAGAAATCAAGGCAAAACCTCTTCTGTCTGATGAGCTACAAAGATATAGAAGATTGCCAATTCTTACTTACTCTAAGTACCTAAAATACTCAAAATATTTTGAGAGTTCTCTGGTTAAGTTTCTTTTGTGTGATTCTAAGTGATTAATTCACACACTAAAACACCCTGGTGAGCTGGCAGTGTGCCCAGGTGGCCTAGAAGGCCAACACCATCCTGGCCTGCATCAGGAACAGTGTGTCCAGCAGGACCAGGGGGGATGATCCTGCCCCTATACTCTGCTTTAGTGAGGCTGCACCTTGAGTACTGCGTGAAGTTTTGGGCATCGCAGTACGATAAGGACACTGAGGTACTGGAGAGGGTGCAGAGAAGGGCAGCCAAGTTGATTAGGGGTCTGGAGAACAGGTCTGGTGAGGAGAGGCTGAGGGAGCTGGGGCTGTTCAGCCTAGAGAAGAGGAGGATGAGGGGAGACATCATTATTCTCCAACTACCTTAAAGGAGGTGGTAGTGAGGCAGACATTGGCCTCTTCTCTCTGGTGACCAGTGACAGGACAAGAGGAAACGGGGTAAAGCTCCAGCAGGGTAGGGTTAGGTTAGATATGAGGAAAAACTTCTTCATGGAAAAAGTAGTGAGGCATTGGAACATGCTGCCCAGGGAAGTGGTGGGGGCACCATCTCTGGAGGTGTTCAAAAGATGGGTAGGTGAAGAGCTACAGTAGATGGTTTAGTGGTTTGGGGTTGTAGGGTGAATGGTTGGACTCAATGATCTTAGAGGTCTTTTCCAACCATGATTATTCTATGACAACCTCAGCTTCTTTGTGCAGAGCCTGTGTAAGTAGCCGGTCACACATGAGATAAGGGCAAGAACTGCTTTCACTGGCAAAGGATTCTATCCTTTGCAAACATATACACAGATGATACTTGTGATATATATATACATATACACACATGTGAAAAAAGGAGGAGCTTATATATGCCACTTCAGAGGAAGAGTGAGGGTGGATCCTTTGGATTACTGGTTACAGAAGATGTTGGTGGAAAGCCTGGCAGAATGAAGTTCACTTTTCAGCAACACTATGCAGGCAGCAGAGCTAACAAAAGCTCAGACTTTCTCAGCAGTGCCAGATGATAGAAGCTATGGAAATGCAAATTACTTTTCCCTACTCAGCATTGTATCATTCATGCTATTGGAAGGTTGCAAAAGCCAAATATTTTTAAGAAGTCACTACTTTCACATGCATGCACGTTCCGAGGGGAGTTTGTTCCAGCCAGTTCCACTGAGCTAGTAGGGCTTTTCATCTAAATACTCCAACATATTCACTGTTGTAAACACATACTCAGTTTCAAGAATACACTTACAATCCACTGCAGTCCAGGGCCTCCTAGCACCATAAAGGTTATGCCACCTACTTAACCTTTCTTCTCCTTCAAAACTGTCAAAAACTGCTCTGTGTGTGCACCAGAGAACACATACACCATCAAAGAGGCCCCGGAGGCACTTCCAAAGGTGCAGAATTAAGATGAGAAAGGACTCATGCAATCTTACAAGCTTTCTGATGAATTGTCACGAGCGTGTCCCCTCTTGTTGCCCTTGCAGCCTCCTCCTCTCACCCAGACCATTGCTTAAATCACCTGGATAATATTTTTACTTAAGGCAATGATTAATATATCTTTCTCCAAATTAATATATGTCTACATATTCACATTTAGGAACAGGCACAGAGAAATTAGGTGTTAAGTTTATGTCATGCCATAAACTTGGCCTCATACTTAGTGAAAGAGGCTCAGGCTATGAAAACCCTTGCCAAAATGAAGAGAGGTATTAAAATATGATCAGTTCTGGAAAGAGAAGAGTGATTTAGCAGAAGACAACAGCTGCCAGAATGATTTATTTACTGAGTTATTGAATTACACTTGAAATCACTTGGGGGATATACATGCAAGTGTAGCTGTGTGCTGCAGAAGCTTCGAGTGAAGAACTGACGTGCACATATAAAGAGCCAAATTTTGTATCCAAATCTACATTTGTTTTCAGTGTCAGCATTACACTCAGGTTCACCATTTCTGGAAGACATCTCCAGTGTATTATGAGAAGCTGTAAGTTTCAGCTTACAGAGAGGTTTCCAAGAAACCTTACTTCTTGGAATGTGCCTACATTTTACATCGAACCATCACTGGACCTAGCCAGGATCCAAGTTTTCCCCTTCCCAAGTATAAGGCAGGAGTCAAGATTGCTCTTTTCAGCTCGCCTACTGTCAAGTGGAGCTTGCAGAAAGGCAGTCCTCACTTCATGTTCCCTGAGAACATACTCTCACCAACAAAAGCTCACATACATCCCACTTTAATCACAACAGTCTATCCTTCTTTCTGTACTTCTTAGGCCCACCCATCAATTTATCTGAAGCACTCACTACTGAAACATTTTTACTTACAAAACTCTTTGTATCATGGTGCCCCCCACATTTTAAATCATTGCTATATTAATAATATTCTTATTAATTATGATGGGTTGAACTTTTGAACAGGAATTAGTGGCAGAGAGAGCTAATGCCCAGGCCTTCAGAGGTGCCTATGTAACTACCTACCACCAATTCCCCTGAGAGCTGTATCTGTGAATGTCTGTCATGAGCTGAGCATAAATAAACTGGTGACATTCTGGTCCTGAGAACAGCCACGTTGTTGCTGACACACATTTCTGTATTTATAAGAAATTCAGTGCTGTAATGTGTATCTGACAGAATAGTGCTCCTGGTCGGAGGAGGGGGAATCTGAGCCGCGTTAGGTGCAGTTTGTTGATCGTATTATTTATCAGGAATTACAGCAAGCATAGAGACTTTCTGCTATATAGAACAGGCCCAGACAGCTATATCAGGCTGAAAGTACTTCCATAAAAAATAACAAGACTCATATAAACCAACTCTGAAACTACTGTGGATGTCTGCAATCATGGAAACGCTTCTTAGCAATAACCTCAGAAAATGAGAAAGTAGTGCTGGAAAGATGCACTGAGATATTGTTCTAGTGTAAATGTGCCTAAACAGAGTGCCATGAAGAGAATTTAGAAATTAGTTTAAACGTTAAACTGGACTTCCACTTTAAAAACACCATGTTTCCAGAGAGCAGTGCACGTAATGAAATAGATGAGATCCGAAGCTACCTCCTAGTCTAGACACTGCCCCTATTAGAGTACCTTAATATAGCTAAGTAAAGAAAAAAACAACAGACTGCCATTAAAAGATATAGCAAAAGAGCCATTCATATTCAAGCATATCCTTTTGTACAGTGCACAGCAGTGTCTTCCTAGACGTGGAGGCAGACACCAGTTAACTCTGCCCGTCAGACAGATTTGTTAGCATTCATCTGCCAGTTGCACCAACTCTGACTACATTAATGACTACTTGTTTGGAGCTGGCTTGCACCTGGCTTGCTTGGAGCACAACTGAAGTGGGCTCAGGTCTGCCTAAAAGCAGAATCATGAAATTGTTTGGGTTGGAAAGGATGTTTAAAGGTCATCTAGTCCAACCCACTGGCAATAAGCAGAAACTAAATCAGATTGCTCAGAGCCCCATCCAACCTGACCTTGAATGTTTCCAGGACACGTAGTATTATGTAGCTAGAACCTCAAGTCAGTCTACAAGTCGAGTAAGGGTCAACGAGTCACAAAAGCAACAGGAAGCTTCAGAGCACCACATATGGAAAAGCACTACTTGGACTAGGCTGCAATATTAAAAGGTTCAAAGTAAAAAAAAAAAAAAAAAAAAAAAAAAGGAAAAAAGAAAAAGCCAAAACCCCAAACCCAGCTAGCAGAAGGCTCAGTAGAATGGGTCTGTGGAGCACAGCTCTGTGGCACCCTTCAGAAGCAGTACAAAAGCACTGATAAGCAACTGGTAAAGGAGCTTACTGAAAAAACCTACAGGTTTTACTTTATGTGCCCTTGGTTTCACTTCTCTGCTTTGCCAACTGCTTTATATGAAATTACTTATAGTGCATTTGGAAAAGACATTTTTGTCTGAAAAAATATGCTTTGGTTTATAACTTAGAAGTAATTTTCAATTTGTCTGCAGTAAGGCATGTGGTAGCCTTAAAGTGGGCCTGTTTGTCTTATACATCGTCTGTAGCATCACATTGAGCTCTTGCTAAAAAAGCTATACTGGAAGAAGAGATATACAGTAGAATATAAGCAGCCATGTATTTAAGTGTGCTAGTTATGGGCAATGTGGTTTATTTTTATTTCTCCTTATGACAGTTTGATTTTCTCCTCACCTGGAAAACGCCTATACCTGTTTTTGTCTAGGTAGCCTAGCTAGGGTGCTCTTAGTATTGTGAAAACAAGGGGATTAATAGTATTCATGAAGGTCCTGTATTGTAGGAGTTGGCCTATTTTAATAATTTCAATCTCTATATAGTAATTCCTTTTTTCCTACAGCATTTTTTGTGGCTCTCTACATATTTATTGTATAGTAAAACAACTAGGATAATATAATATGTATATTTAAAAATAATAATTAGAATCTTGGAAAAGTGTGACCTATATATTTTTTTTAATTAAATACTTTTCCTGGAAGACAAATAATACTAATATTAATCATAAAGATGGCAGATGAAATGAGAATACTTGAGGGGATTATATGGAGGAAATTAATGTGGTAGTAAAAGCAGAGGGGTAAGAAAAATAATGTGTAAATTTACCAGCTGTAAATTTGAGCTAAGCATGTACTCCAAAGGGTCATTCCTATAATTAAAAATGAAAGTGTTTTTTGAAGCCAGAATTTCAAATAATTGAGTGCCTGAATCACAGCTGAATATTTAGAACAAAAAGGATCAAGTATAGCCTATGAAAATGTAAAAAGAAAGGAAATACACTTAATATATGCAACACATCCTGGAACTAAAATGCAAATGGCACAAAGCTGTAAGTCTTATACATAGTTGGTATCAGTCAAGAGAACCATAATAATATAAGTTTACAGACTTGGTGAAATTTCATCTTGGGCATACCAGTATCCTGGTGTAAAGAAGCACAACAAATTTCTGTCAGACTCCTCTGGCAAAATACCCTCTAGCATGCTCAGCATATAAATCCCCTGTATCAGTTGTGGAAAATTCCAGCTAAACTGACTGAAACAAAGACAGTATAGGCAAAGATACAGATGAAACACAGTGCTTTAACACTTTCAAGCAATATTAATGAACACTGCTGTCAGTTGTAGGGGCAATTTTGTAGGGACAAGTAGTCTCTGCCTAGCCCAGGCATATGGTATTCAAATGCTGGCCTCTTCTCTCAAGCAAAGGATAGGACTAGAGGAGATGGCCTGAAGCTGTGCCAAGAGAGGTTTAGACTAGAAATTAGGAAGAATTTCATTACTGAAAGAGTAATGACTTGACATTAGGTAGCTGGAGACAGCTAGATCTCCCCTTAGTTTTCTTCTCTTAAGGCTGAAAAAAAGATATACTCAGCCTGTCCTCATATACCATATTCTCCAGTAAGCCCCTGAATTTGGTGGAGCACTGCTAGAGTCACTCCAGTAAGTCCACATCTGTCTCATAATGAGGATGCTGAAACTGGACAGAGCACACAGATGTGGTCTCACAAGTGCCAAGTAGAGGGGAAGAACCACTTCCCTTTCTCTGCAAAGCTTCTTCCTAAGCGGTCATCCCATATCTGTAATGTTGCACAAGTCTTTTCTCTCTCCTTGTATTTTTGAACTTCATGATGTCCCTGTCCTTTTAGTGTAGGGGTCACTCTCCACAGTTTGGTATTGTCAGAAAACTTCTAATATGCCATAAGCACAAAAGTCGGTGAACAAAAGTTGGTGTGAAAGTTAGTGAACAAAGATCTGACTTCATCTGTTACCAGCTTGTGACTCCACTTTGTTTATCATCCTGTTAGCATAATTTGGGGCAGCAATACTAGGCTATATCCTTACCCTGAACAGAAACAGGACAATTACCACTGAAAACCAAAAAAGACAAGAGTGCATTTGTCAAAGAAATAAATTCTCACTAAATGGCTACAATGTTTCATGACTATTTTGTTAGTCTTTATATATGTATGTAAATTGAAACTGTATTAAAAAAAAAAAAAGAAGAAACTTACAGAAGACATCTCCTCTAAGGCTTTGCTCCTGGTCAATCTGATTCTCAAAATCTTCTTTCTCCTCTTCATTTGATTCTTCTGACTCCTCTTCTGTAGTAGCTTCCATTTCTTTCTCTTCCTCAGTATAGGTCACACCAAGGTCAATACCACCTTCATAGTCTAATAATTGCAAGGGGGTTTTAGAAGCTGGTGTCACAGCTGCTTCTGGGATTGTATTCTTGATCGTTTCATGCTTTTTCACACTGTTTTTATGTGCAAGAATTTTCTTAATTGTGTCCTTAGCTGTTCCAGGGACTCTTGGAATTTCCTTCACTGACTTTCTGGGGATAACTAGAATCAAGAATTATTAAATTTTCATCTAAGGAATCATTCAACAATCACAACATTCATAAATGACACCATTGTGTTTTTCATAGTGTGCAGAGATCAAAACAGCCGAATTCTCTACCATGACAGAAAAGTTCAGCCCAGAACTGTGTATGCATTCACTAGTTACCCATTTACCTCTGTTGTATCAACAACCCACCTGAGAATACCAAATCTTGCTGTAACTCCAAGGTGGACTAGAGCATAAAATTAAAATAACTAGCCTTGCAGTATCTTGCCACTTTAGATTCTGCTCAGAAACACGAAGGCTGCCAGAAGTAAAAAAAACTATTACTGTGGTGAAAGTCAATCAATTCACACTTGTAAAAGAAAAGGGAAAAAAAAAACTGATCTGGGGGTTTTCCCTATTGCAAAGTGTAATGAAATTAAATATCCTCTACAGACGGGCAAAAACTTCAAAACAATAATTGGTAAGAGGATATTTTTACATTTTTATGGCAGCCCTGATTTTCAAATCACTCTTCCTTGCCAATATATTGATTTTCAAGACAGGAGCCTTTTATTTCTTGTACAATACAGTTTTTCTCTTCCTACAATCATCAAACTACGTCTGGATGCTTAAGTGAGGGCCATTTTTAGGAACTCATTTGAACATGCATTTCTAGGGGTGAGGTGAGGCAAGACTGACTTCCCACAAGTGGTGGGCCCCAGTAGCAGCACAAAGGGCTTCTTTGAGACAGTATGTTAGCCAGCTGTTCTCCATGTGCTTTTTAAGATAGGAAAAATATCAGTTTACATGAAATGATGAGAGATTTTAATTACATATTATGAAAAACTTGCTTACTATCTTTGCCACAGGATAGCAAACCACAGCAGTAAGACACTTAGGTCATTTGCACTTCATCACTAGAAGTTTCAAAAATTGTCAGACTACCGTGTATCATTAGTATGTTGGATATGATCTGCCTCAGAGCAAAATAACAAACTAACTGATCTTTCTTAGTTCCCTTCAGATGTACTCTTCTCTCATCTGACAAAGACAGATGGCTTTTTGTGCTGATTGCCAAGTCATAACTGAGGGTTAAAGCGGGGACCGCTTTGGATAAGGTTGTTCAAGGTATGTGTACAGTACAAAACAAATTAAAAGGGGAAATTATGGCAATACTGCAGGTGTTGCTTTTCATCAGCAACATCAGTTGCTGCTCAACATCAGTCAAGGAACACCACTAGTTTTGTGCCAAAACTAGGTCTGGAAGGGTTTGTGGGACAAATATGCAGGTTTTAGAGAAGATATAAATCTGAGGAGTTCTAGTTCATGAGATGATGGGATTTCACTAGAGTCAGCCAAGTCCCTGCCTGTCATAATACCAGAGCTACTGAGGAAGAGACTGTCCTTGAGGTTTGAAGTCCACGGCAATGGACTTTGAGGCTTGACACAATGAGGGTTTTCAAATAGCTCAGGATTTCATGAATGCTATGACAGCACCAGTCAGTATGAAATTATATGCTCAGATCTCTAGTGGTGGTCACATCCTGAATCTGTGTGGGTGAGGACAAAAATATCTGTAAGTAGGATAGCACAACTATGTCATAGGCTTTGACAGCCTTCTGCAATTGAGACCTTTCTATGAAATATAAAAGGGAAATAATGAGAGCTGAGCAGTTCCAGTGTGCTGTACAAAGGCTCTTCCACAGGTGGAGACCATGTCAGAACAACCTTACATACTGCTTCCTACCTCTGATTCTCAACCAGTACTGATGTGGGAGCCTTTTGGGACTGCAAATGGGAAAAGTCAGCTATTTTTACTTCCTTCTGCTTTTGCTGCGTAGTGATTGCATTATTTGGGTAAGAATATCTTTCTATTTTGCTTCTCACTTTGTGATAATAAAAACTTTATAGTAGTATTTTGGGACAGAGGGACTGGACTTGTAACATTGAGTGTGTCTTTGTAACTTTTTGCATGTGTCCCTTTTCATAAAAACATAGCAGAGTAAGAAACACCACTTAAGAAAAGAGAACCATAGCCTCGTAGGAAAAGGAGAAAGTTCTCTGAATTCACATTCACTGCAAGAAAATACAATCCTATCACTGTGAATTCATCACATTTTCTTTATGGCAAAGGCAATTACATGCTATTTAGTATCCCAGACACAAAATCAAACTCTCTTAGTGTGCTCACTGGGGCATTCAGATTTCCTGAGGCTACAGTTGGAGGTATAAAGTAAATGGACGCCCTCAAAAATTAAATCCAAATTGAGGTGTTTTTCTTTCTTTTCCTTTGGATAGAGCTTGTACTCTTGCATCTCAGATAAATGCAAGTAAAATTTTTTGTAATATGCCATTAAGTGTGACTTTTCTCTGGATGATGATATTATGAAGGATGTAAGATCTAAACTCAGCATGCAGGAACAAAAATTAACAGCAGAGTTTCATTCCAAACAAATTTCCTCTTGCAATCAGTAACAAGAAACTCCAAGCTGTTCATACAGAGTCTATGGAGATTTTCAAGCCTGAGCTGCCTGCTCAGCATATCTGAACATGTGCTTTTATTTCCTGCTTTGAAGTCATTCTAGTTAAACGAAACATTCTTACAGATCAACATAACAACCTCTGTGGTGTCAGAAAAACAGTCTCCTTGTATGTGCAAAACTAAGCAATGCAAAAACAACAGACAGGAGTGACAAAAATAGGGGGATGGAAGTGTATAATCCCTACATGCTTGCAGACCGCAGTATGAAAATATGCATGGTCATGGGGATGAAGAGAGACCAGACACCAAGCATATTTTAGGATTTATCACTAGCACCCTAATTTGCATTCAGCTTTAGAGCAGCTGAAGGTGTGGATTTAATGCTTTTTATGTACCCATAAACTGCAGGAGGAATAATCCCGTGTAAGGATAGACCACCTTAAACCCAGGCTGGTTTGTTGAATCCACTGCCTGTGGACTTGCTTGAATGAACAGCTCACCTTCTCTGACAACCTGGGATGCTACAGCTGAGGCAGTGATTTTTCAGGAGCCTTTGCCCCAGGATGTGTATATAAATGCACAGGCGTTGCTCACAAACAGTTGTGCATTTATCCATCCAGATGACTGCACAGAGAACTTTGGAAAGTGAAAAGAAATGTAGTGCATTTCATGAAGGCTTTTCTTTATGTACCTTCCATCAGGTAGCATTTAGTTTAATGCCTTACACAATTTATGCTTATTGCCCTAGTATGAAAATATCTCAACCTTCAAAGGTATTTTAGGTATTTTATTTCTTTGAATTAGAAGAAATTAAAGCAACAGGTGGAAAAAAAAGATAAAAAATCAAATGGTGGCTGAGGGCTAAAAGCAAATCTTTGCTGTCATGAGTTGCTGTGTAAGATTGTAAGACCACAGAAATTTGTTGTAGGCTGTCTAATGACCAAGTTCTGAAAGTGAAGTTGAAAAATAGAGAGAGAGCAGATGCCATAACCCTCTCGGTGTGCTGCATTGAATAAATGGAAATACTCAGGGGATGATGCAGGAGAGGGATGGGCAGTGATCTGTTTTCCTCTCTCACACCTTCTGACTGCACTGGGCTGGCTGGGGCCTGAACATAAAGGGACTGCAACGGGATACAGCTTGCTCTGCAGTTCTTCCACCTTCACACCTACCAATATATTATAAAAGATGGTGAGACATAAGACTAGGATACAGGCCTACAAGTTCTTTTGTAGCTCCCTTTGTAGCTTCTGTATATAAAAGCTGAAGAGGGGATGAGGGATACTGACAGTCATTTGCCATGTTTAAAGGGAGACTGTAGATTTGAGTAAAGATTAGATCAGCGGGACATGGTTTCAGAAGTTATTCTAAAAATTCTCAACCTTTTTTAGATAATCTTAAGAGAGCCTGAAAGTTTTCATATATTGGTTAAAACAGAGACCCTAGACTATTAATTTCTTTTATGCACCATGGAATATCATCTAGCAAAATGTATTTCTGACGTGTTTAATTTCTACATTTTTTTTTCCATCTTATTTAGGAAAGGATGCTTTCAGAAATCAGAGCCAGGTCATCATGCAGGACTGTGCTTAATACATGACTAAACAAGCCAGTAATGATTCTATTAAGAAATGTGGTATGATAGAAGCATGTTATTCATTAAAAGTTGACAGCAGTGCTTGGCCCCAGACTGAACTGAATTGTAAGAATCTCACCAGTAATATCACCAGAATTGCTTTTTAAGCCTTGAAATTTTATGTCAAACTTAAATTTTCTCAGGTCTAGCAAGATAATAAGAAAGCAAAATTGTATCTGGATTTTAGAGATTACCCTATGAGCAAAAAAGAAGCCTGAGTAACACAAGAGGGACACAAAGGGACTTGTCATGATTCTATACTGTGATTTGGATATCCAGCAAAGCATACTGAAGAACTGTAACCTCTGCCTCTGGCCAGGCAATAACAACATTGCCATTGTTGAGCTCCTTAGAGTGACACCTGAATGTCACTCTAACATACAGACTTTAAGTCAGTACCGCTTTCTCCTGCTGTTTTGCAGTTTCTTACCCAAAAAAAGGCTAATTTTCCCCCCAGGAATCTTAATTGGTTATAGCACCTTGTGCACTCTATTTTTGAAGCTGAAATACATATAGAAGCATGTGGTAAGGGAAATGTGTTTTTTCAATGCACAATAGGAAATCAGGAAACACATGAACCTGAGAACAGCAACAGATTGCAGCAAGATAGAGGCCAGATGTGTAAATGGCTTGGACCCTTTTAGGGAGTATTTGACAGGCAGCACCTCTGTGGATTAAAGACATTTCAGAAACAGCTTCCAACATTACATGTGTAAAGTGTAATGTGTAAGAGTGTAATATGTAATGAGTGTAGAGAGTGTAAGTATGATGTGTAAGAGTGGTGAATGGCAAAAGGGTACCTGAACAATCACAGCAAAGCACACATACAAGCAGAACTGTTTGCAGCCTGATGTTACAGCAGCTTTCTCCTAAGTTAAGTGTATTGACATACAAATCAAATGAAACAATTTCCCCCACCTTCTGTACAAAGCTGAATTCTACATTACCTCACTCACCAGGTTATTCAGAAGGATGAGGAGACCTCGCCATAGAAGCTTCATTATAAACAATGAGATTATTTATGAGAGCTTATTTACTCTCACTTCATACTCTGACAATTAAGCTAAATATTAAAAAGGTTTTCATTTGTTATAAATAGCTAATACTGCTGGCATGGTATCCAGTTTGTTATATACTAGTGAAAATTCCTATAAAGAACTAATGGTTCCCTGTGGAAATGAGATTCCCACCCTCTGGGAATAATAGAGTACTGAGGGTGCATTTAAGAAGCCTTTCTTTTAGCTGCAGCACAACCCCAGACCCATCTCTTAGGAGCTGAGATGGGCTGCAGGAACTGCAGTTGCTGCCATCAAAACAACTATTGTGAAGCCACAGCCTCCAGCCCCAAGTGCCCAGGATGGTGTTCTCATCCTATTAAACCCAACAGCAAAACTTCCTTTGACTTCAGTAAAGCCAAAGGTTTTCCACAACTGAGATGTGACATGGAGAACACTTTAGCATTTCAGTGTAGGTTGGTCCAGCTAATTGGTGTTTGTGTCACTGTTTGGGAAAACATTTTCCTCACCAGCAGCAAAAGAAATCCTGACCCTTTCAGTTACGCTGATCTGGCTTTTTTGAGGACTGCAGTAAAAATCAACTACTAAAACATTAAAGGTTAAACAACTTCCTCCTCTGCCTTAAAAAAAAAAAAAAATAAATCAGGTTTTGCCTGCCACTGACTCTGTATTTTGCCCCCCTTTATTGCTGCATACATCCTTCCAGATAGACCCTTGCCTTTTGGCATTCTGCCTATGGCTCTGATTTCTCTCATTATTGTATGTTGTTCTTCTATCCCCTCTTGCATTAAATCTCTTTTCCATTTAGTTTGTTCTACTAAGTTTATTAATGCACAGCTTCTTCCTCTTCTAAACAAGTAACAGACTTCAGTAACTAGAAATATGTCCTGAGGAAGCATGCAGAGAGAGAGAAAACAATTTAAAAGAAAGACCAATGAGAAGATAAAATCAGTGCTGCAGATAGGTGATTTCTTTTTTTTTTTTTCCACAGGGCTAGACATTAAAAATGCATCATAGCCTCTCCATAACCTAATTATTTTCTTTGTTCACATCTAAGGCAGCATTTCTGTTGAATCATTTCTGCTTTTATACATAGACTTGCTAAAAAAGAGTTTTTCCTTTGAAATGTTCAGCTATTCAGAGAGGAGAGGAGAGGGGAGAGGAGAGGGAGAGGGAGAGGGAGAGGGAGAGGGAGAGAAATATACAATCCCCAGATGCTTTTGCTCAGAGATGTATTTGTTTAACATTTCATCTGTGGTACATTTTGTTTTAACAGAAACATCAAGATGTGTCATACAAATTTGCTTTGATATTGAGTCAGGTCTCAAGCCCCACTGCATCCTTCTGTTGCAGTAAGCTGCAGTGACATATCAGAAGGGATGTGGTCTAGCAAGGAAACTGGCTCTTAACGCTGAATTTGAGCATAAAACCGATTCTGAACAGCTCCTCTGAGCTGATCTGCATCCAAATCAGCCAGGTTTTTCTCATTAAAAGCCATCATTTCTCACTGGAAGCAGAAATGTGCTTTTTTATTTCCCAGAATGTAGTTTTATCCTTAGTAATATATGGAGTTGCTTGGCTTTGTGTTTAAGGTATGTTAGCATGCCCAGATTATATAGTTATAGGTACTAACAATAATTTCAAACTCTTAACAATAGGTTGAAAATGCCTGACTGGGTTTATCACTCACTCTACTTTTCACTGAAATATCCCATTTTTAGACTAATTTGGGGTTTACAAAGCTACATTTACATAACTACAAAGCAAGTATGTATCATTTAAATGTTTCAGTGCTGCGTGACAATGCACAAGAAATATGGTTACAAATCCACAATACTTTAAATGAAGAATAACTTCATAAAACTTATTAAACCTCTGGAGGAGTGCAATATATGTATTTCTGTAAGTTTCAGCATTATAGGGCAAAAGAAACAGCATGAACACGCCTATATATATATGCATGGATATATATACACATAAAAATATGTATGTGTATATATGTGTGTGTGTATATATATATATAAATGTATAAAGATTTTAGCATAGCAGGCAATTTCTTGATCTATACAACAACCAGATTCAAATCACATATTTTGTGTTTGATCCTGGCAGTGATCTTCATGATTTTTAATACTAAGTAAATTACTGGAGTATAAAAATGTAGAACATTGTAAAATAATCATACCCGAGATCCAAAGGGTACAAATGGCTTTGGACTTGGAACCATTGATTTCAAACCAGTGCCCATACTGAATGAATAGATTTTTAAATTAAAGGCAGAGAGGGTAATGGTTGGTAAACTATTATACCAACAAAGCACTATTCTAAATGCAGCTAGTGTCAACATCAATGCCATATTGGAGGCTTCAATAACTGTAATAGTGGGAGCATGAATATGAATAATAGACTCATATAAAATCTGTGACAGTGAAGTATAATCATAATTCATATATGATCAAAGACTCCTCGAAGAAGACCCAGGAAAAAAGGTTTATATATTATGTAGACTTCATCTGCTTAGACAAGAGCTTTTATGTTTAAAAAATTTGAACAGGGGTTAGATGTCCTCTTGTAGAAAACATCTCTAATGACATTGAAGGAGAAACGTTGTCTGGTTTAATACAGGAAATAAATAGGTTAAACTTTATATATAAAGACAAGAGCAATCTTCTCCTTTCTTCTTGATAAGTTAGACCAGGGCAATGACATCCTTATAGGAAATCCTTAACATTCAATAGGCAAAGGTAAAATTGCAAGTAAAAAGGCTTTAGCATAGAAGTCTTCTCTCTTTTTTTGCTAAGCTTGCTTGAAACTCTCCTGGAAGGGACTGTACAGCCCTCCAGGAAGCTAGCATTGTGATTTTGAGGAAAAGACACAGTAGATTTTTTGAAGTTATTTTCTCTGTGTCTTCAGGCCAAATTTTTTTGTCTGGTCTACTGGCAATTCCTAATGATACTGTGAGACTTGTGGACTCAGGAAAAACAAATTTGAGCTAATAATAGTTACAGCAACTCTTCAAAGACTCATGCAATAAATGAATTGTTGCATGGAGAAGTTTGCCCTGACTGGTATTGCAGCCCAAGTCAGCATGATCTTTTCTAGGAAAGATCTTATAACCATCAATTATTGGAGAAAAACAGTATAGCACTATTGCTGACATCCAGTGGTACTCACCATCACAATCAAATCCACTTCCTCTGTAGCCCTGTTTACATTTGCATTTGAAGGAACCTTCAGTGTTGAGACACTCTGCGTGGAGGTTACACCTGTGTGTATTTGTCACACATTCGTTGACATCTAAGGAAAGACACAGATGTTTGAGTGAAAACTGCCCATGAGCCCATGCTTCGTGATAGCCTGCTTGTGCTGCCCATCTGTTTCCAGGTATTGTTATCAGTACTGTTAGACCAAGATGACCCAGAGACCATCAGAGGTAGAAATATTCACACCAATGTAAACTCCCACTGCCCTGCTACTGGCCTATGCATACATGGAAAATGCAGAACATGTAGTGATTTTCTGCATAACAACAGGGTTGTACACTCCATTTCATTAACAAAAAAGCAAAAGGCACCAAGAGAATGTCTGACATCAATTAAAAAAAAAATTCACCAAATCTATCTCATCCTCTCACCCACTCTAGAAGAAATGCAGTAGAAAGCAATCCAGAGCATGCCAAGACATTGCCACGTTCTATCTACCTCTAGCATTTCAGCAAACATATGATGCTGTATGAAAAAAGTAAAATCTGGAAAAATTCCATAGAGAATTCTACATTCAACTGACAACAAAATGTACAGGGCATCAAGAGAATTGACTTGATTCTCCTTTTTGTTTATTTTGCTACATCACAAAGATGTTTCTGATTTCTCCCACATGAGGGAGCCAACTTGTTGCAGAAATATTTACACCATTTGTGCTTTATCCAGATTGCTTCATTTTTAGCAGCTGACAGGGCCTCTTATAATGTAAGTCACATCAGAGACAAATAGGAGGAAGACTGACTCCAAAATATCATACATCCAAGAATGAGATTCAGGTTTGCAAAGACCTCTCCAGTTTTTCCCTCATGGACACGTACCGTAGGAAAAATTAAGTATTTTTTCACTTTAAGACTCTCAAGGTTTGCACACAACACTCTCCAAAACCTGCCTCATGATCTCCCTCCCATCCCTAACTCTCAGTACCAAGCAAATATAAACAAAATGCATTAATTGTCTTTTTTAATGCATTTTTTGTAGTACTTCCAGTCCTTCCAGGCTCTCATGTAGTCAACTGCTTGACTAATACTGCTGCAGTGACTTATACTCTGCTGTTCTTCTACTATTCAGCTAATGGTTGAAACAGGTGTAAAAGTGATTTGAGATTTGTTTTAACACCTGGGCATGTCAAAATAACTTTTTGCCTGTGTTTGGGATAAACTTAGGCATGCAAGAGAGATCTGAAAAGTAAATGAAATACACTAGTTTCATTCCTCTTTTTCCAAACTTCTGTACTGTCCGACCAAACAACCGCTCTTACAGTCATGAAGGCACTTGAGTCACATTCCTGATTAACATTACAAAAAATAATTAAAGAAAAGATTGGGAGACTGCTTGTTCATACAGGTTTAAAGCAAATAAGACCAAAAAAAAAATTGTCTCTTTAACTAAACCTGTACAAGAAGTAACACTTCTTTTTAGTCAGCTGTTGGTAATTTACAACAAGCCTTTTTACATCTTGTCTTGCTACAATGAAGCAACTTAATTTGCCTCGTGCCTGTGACGAGGTTTTTAATAATGCTACAGGAAAAACCCAGAGAAAAGTTCAAAGTGTCCCCAGTAATATTTTTAGTGGCATCTTTTATCCATTTCTGAGGCAGTATCCCCAGACCAGGCCAACATACTTCTGGTGATGACAGGAAAGATGCACGCTGTGGGAATGAAGAAGTATGAAGAAGGAAAATTCATGGGTTAAATCTTACCTACACAATCATAATGGCCACTGATGTATTTGAGCTCATAACCAAGCTGGCACTTGCAGTAGTAGCTTCCAAATGTGTTGACACATCTGCGGTTGTAGGAGCAGACAGCTTGGCCAGTGGAGCATTCATCAATGTCTGCAGCAGGAGAAGGGATACTCATCAGATCCATGATAAAGCAAACTGGGAGAGCAAGAACTGCTTGGGATTTGCACGGGAATGGTTTGGCCTTGGCTATCACATAGAATCATAGAATCCTAGGGGTTGGAAGGGACCTCGAAAGATCATCTAGTCCAACCCCCCCTGCCAGAGCAGGGCCCCCTAGAGTACATCGCACAGGAACATGTCCAGGCGGGTTTTGAATGTCTCCAGTGAAGGAGACTCCACAACCCCCCTGGGCAGCCTGTTCCAGGGCTCTGTCACCCTTACAGTAAAAAAATTTTTTCGAATATTCAACTTGAACCTCCTATGCTCCAATTTATACCCATTACCCCTTGTCCTATCGCTGGTCACCACTGGGAAAAGCCTAACTCCATCTCCCTGACACTCACCCCTTACATATTTGAAAACATTGATGAGGTCACCCCTCAGTCTCCTTTTCTCCAAACTAAAGAGACCCAGCTCCCTCAGCCTTTCCTCATAAGGGAGATGTTCCACTCCCTTAACCATCTTAGTGGCTCTGCGCTGGACTCTTTCAAGCACTTCCCGGTCCTTCTTGAACTGAGGGGCCCAGAACTGGACACAATACTCCAGGTGCGGCCTCACCAATGCAGAATAGAGGGGGAGGAGAACCTCTCTTGACCTACTAACCACACCCTTTCTAATGCACCCCAGGATGCCATTGGCCTTCTTGGCCACAAGGGCACATTGCTGGCTCATGGTCATCTTCTTGTCTACCAGGACCCCCAGGTCTCTTTCCCCTACACTGCTCTCCAGCAGGTCAGCCCCCAACCTATACTGGGACATTGTGTTGTTCTTCCCCAAATGCAAAACTCTACACTTCGCCTTGTTGAATTTCATCAAGTTTCTCCCTGCCCAACTCTCCAGCCTGTTTAATAAAAAAGTCTCCATCTTGTTTAATAAAAAAGTCCTATAATTTCACACTTGGGGATGGCTTTTGCATGCAGTAATGTGAATGAAGCAGCAAAATGTGAACTAATTTTATGAAAGATTTTGAGACCTGGCACAGTAAATGTGTAACTGGCAGTGGGGGTTCTCTCCACTGTGAGCAATGATTTGCCCTAAGGTCATGGAGCAGGGTCAGGAAGAACTCCACTAATGCCATAATTCCTCTGAGAAAGGAAATGCCAAAGAATAGTTTAAGAGAAAGATCCAGTAACAGGAAACTGAGAGCAGTAGAAGCTCTTCTACTGAATCTTTGTACCTCCCCTGGATAGGCAAAGTCAAGGCACAACAGGGAGAGTTTCCAGACCATGAGCAGTCTGCCCAGCAAGGCAGAGGACAGAACCAGATGTTTTGGAGAGAGAAGGAGGAGGCTTGGTATGGGAAGAGCCTAAGAACATTATTCAACAATCACTCATTAAATGCTACTAATTTTATTTATTTTGTTGTAATGCCAAATTTTAAATAGTGAAAATTATGATGTTTGGCATTTGTCTTTCCCTATCACACTTAAGGACAGAACAGTGACTTTGCACGCAATTCATGGTGCCACTCTGCTTCTCTTTACAGCTTAGAAATGCTGTGAAGTGCTGTTGGATACCACATTTATCTTTTTATCATTTCTACTGTTCTTTAGGTGCTCAGGTGATCAGAAGAAAGAGGGCAGCAACAGAGTATTTAAACAAACCTGTAGTCAAAAATCCTTCTTTTTGCCCATGTTAAACATTTCTGATGTTGGTCTCTGTTTCCTAGCCTCCAGGGCATTCCAACACCTCTCCAGGTTCTGAGTTCCCAGTGCCCCTGCCAGGACCAGGGTCTATCAAAAGCTAAAGGACAAGTCTGCTGCATTTGATCTGAGTGAGAAATTGATGTCTGCGATGAACACTGAAGACTTACTGTTCTCTTAGAAACAACAGGGTTTTTTTAATCTCTAATTGTTATTTTTTTCTTTCACCTATTTCACATGTAGAATAAGCATTATTCAAACCAGTGAAGAGAATTATTTATTAACATGTCACCAGACTTAAGTTTTTCAGGATGCTATAGAAAGGAAGCTGAGAGAGAGTGAGTTCCTAGCCATACCAATGCATGTCCTCTTGTTTGGTCCCAGCTGAAGGCCACTTGATGGACAAAGACACTGTACCTCCCCTTTGACTTCTTCACACCCATATTGGCAATTCACCATGGCACACGTCCTAGAACCTGAAACCAGTATTAAAAATAAGGCCAAAAATCTATGCTGGCATCACACAATTAAAATTAAGTCAGATTTGGGTAAGTGCAGAAAATTAATCAGAAGAACAAAAATTGCATTTATCATTAACCAAGTTCTTCATACGATAGATCTTAAACTGCTCATCCCCTTCACTATTCTTCTTCTTTTCTTCTTTGCCCCTACCCCATTTTTCTCTGGCTCTATTTCTGTGACTTACTACTGCCTTTTAGATTCAGATTTACTGGCTTTTAGAGTCAGAGAAAGAACTGGTCAAAGTAGAAAAAAAGTTTTTAAATTTTCCATTGCAATAGTTACTGTACAGAAAAATGTTAAGTAGTGAATTGCATTTATTTCTTGCTACTTCACTCTGGTTGTATTCAGGGAAACAGAACTGTATATAGGTTCTTTGTAAGTCGATAGCCTGGAATGGCTGTCAGTTTGTTTCAGGCAGAAACCAACATCAATAACTCAAGTTCTAGAGAACTCAAGAAGTAGCTCACCACTTAGGCAGAAAATGGTATCAACTCTGTTTAAAAATTCAACATGTTTATTGTCAGAGGTACTTGCACTTTCAGAACAGCGTATAATAACAGAGAGTATAGAAATGACAACCATATATACAAGTGCCTACTTGTATGTAAATTGTAATACTTTGTCACATCATCTACTTCCTAAGTGGTGATAAAGAAACCATACATTATTCTTTAACTGGTACTGGTCTGTTTTCTTTCTTTTTTGTAGCTCCTACTCCTGGCTTTGGCTAGACATACTACTGGCTTAGTTGAACTGCTAACTGTATCTAGTGTAGTAAATCATGCAGAGTTTAGCTGATTTTGTGTTAGATACTAACCTACCATCTATTTTAATCACCGGTTCTCTGTGGCCCAAAGCCACATTTTTCTGACACCCTTCTTCCAGCTCCATGGTCCCTTGGCGTGGCTGCAGATAATTCTGACACTCAGACTAGATGGACTTCATCAGAGACTCACATCATGGAGAACTGGATTCAAAAGGAGCAACATTATGCTCAAAATGTTTGCTTGACTAAGATGATGATGAGAGTTCCAGAGTTGGCTAAATAAAATAGCATTTCATCTGAGTGAAATTGGAGGATAGTAGACTTACCAAGAATACTACCTACTTGAGTATATGATTGACTATAATTTCTGATTAAGAAAATATAGGCTCTTTGGAACTTGAATGTGTCATATAGGTTGGGTTAATGAAGCACAAGCTGGGTGAACATTTTTTGCCTTCTTCACCAGAGCTGTGAAGAATGAAATCTTCCCTTCAATGGGACACCTGGTTTTCACCCCACAATTTGGTGTCACTCTCTGCCAGTGTTTGTTGGAGCCCCATGGTGTGCCAAAGTGAAATGCAGGCTCCAGGACTCACAGCTGCTCAGGCATTTTTTTTTCATATATACTCTATACTGGCCAGTACTGTTGCTGAGAAATTCAGCATTTTCTGCTAGCTTAAGAAAGAGCTGGTGCAACTGCACATCTGGTACAAATGCAGAATTTCTTAAATCAGGAAACCAGTCCTGAACAGGCTTAAAGCTAAGCCAGAAAAAATGGCTAGTAACAACCTGGACCTAGCATTCTTGCTGGGTTCAGAAGTGTGGCTACAGCAAGAGGAGTGGAAGTGAGGGATGGATGGGACAAAGCTGCTGCTGGGTTCAAAAGACATTTTCTTAGCATTGTAGTTCTGGCTTCTGCCAATTTCAGCTTTCTGTAAGACAGTGGCCTTAATGAAAACTGCTCAGAGTATGATGTCAGCAGATACACATATTATCTTTGGATCAATGACAGGAATACATATCAATTCCTTAGCAGCTGTTGTCTGCTGGTGATACCCACCATAGTTAATAGTGCAGAGGCACAGCCCTGTGCTGCACTGTAGGGAAGGGAAACTCTCCAAAAGCTCTGACCCTGGGCACCTTTAGCAGCAATTTCAGTCTACTTGCTATGGGAGAGAGTAGGAGCTATGGTTTTCTCCTTGCCCCAGAGCTGCAGTGTGTTTGCCAAGGCTGAGTATTTTTCCAGTTATTCCAAAACTGACAGCACACTCACTTGATGGACACCTTGCATGGTTAATAGTTGTCTCCAAGTTTGAAGACCAAAGCTTTTCAGAGTTTATGGTTCTCTGTCATATTGATGGGAAAGGCTGTGCTGCACCCCATACAGCAAGGTCAATTGCTTTAGGATGGACCTCTCAAACATATAGCTCCAATGCTAGGAACAGCTAGCTTCCGTATCAAACTGATGCATCTGCTTCAGTCCTCTGGACCCCAGAAAGGGTTGTCACCGTGTTACATAGGGTATTGGGAAACGGAAAGCTAAAAAACCTGTACACGATATCTCAGATGAAGAAAAAAACCTATTTTCTACAACCCAAACAGAGCCATTAAGAAACATGAAGCTTCCTCAGGTCTGAAAAACCAGGCTGTTTAAGAAAGTACTTACACTGCCCGTTATATAGCTGGCTTAAATACAAAGAAAATATACAGAAGTACAGTTTAGATAAACGTTAGGTCAGTGAACAAATGTTTGCAACAATCTAGTGGCAAGTTTGGGAAGCTATTAATCCTGACAAAAGCAATGAGCGAGGGAACATGGCATAAAATTCAGCACAGTAAAAAGTAGTCTATGTCAGTGCTTTGCTTGGGTAGATTAATATATCCTTATCCAACAGATGAACTGGCAGGACTATACACACAAAGGTTATACTCACTGTCCTTCATCTGAAGGAATGCTATGAAAAATATGTACTTCTATCAGAACAAAAATTCCACTGAACACCAAAATACAAATATAACCTATTTACTTTATCCATATAGAAAGCCTCTTTCACCTGCTGACAGTACCAGAGCGCTGAGACAAAGAACCTATCCTGAATAAATCCATTCATCACAAGAAGAAAATCCACAGGGATTAAATGCAATTACATGCTTTTGATGTGTCTGTCCCATCAGCTCTCTTACTTACTTGCACATGTGCCATCTGGCATAAGCATGTACCCGTTGAGACAATAGCACTTGTAGCTGCCATAGGTATTCATACATCTGTGTTCACAGGGCCGTGGTTTCAGTCCACATTCATTCAGATCTGCAAAAGTCATTGGAATGAAGTGAGTGGTGGGTTTATATACATATTCTCACACATATAGGTGGATAACACTGCCTAATGCCTTGAACTCCCCACAGTAAAATTGCCTGGATTGAAAATGAGCCAGCCTCTTGCACGATGAGATTTTAGCAGGCCATCTGGCTGAACGAATGCTAGCAAAACTAACAGACAGACTTCTGCACCTGAAAAACTAATGCAAACTCTGGCCACATCTGGCAGTTTGTTAGGAAGAGGTGGAGGGGTGGGGAGAGAATTGTAATTACTCTGCTTTTTGGAAACTATTTTTCTGAATGTTTCTATCTCCAGCTAGAGATTTCAATCCTCCAGCTGACCTCTGTACTAGCAAGGCAAAAACGTGAGGCCAAGAACAGCAAACTAGCTTGAGATAAAGTGAAAAAAATGCATTTTTTTTCTGCACTCTGTGCAGATACTAAGGTTATCAGGTCAAGGCTGTCTAGCACAGATGAAATAGCACATATATAAAAGTCATGTGACTCTAAGAATAAAAAGGAAAATCTAAAAATATCTCAAAATCCTGAGAATAAAAGCATCCTAAATCTTTCTTAGAACCCAGGATTTAAAAGGTTTGTGGGGGCCAATCTAATTTCAAATTTGAATAGCTATCCTTCATAGGGAGAAAACCAAAATCCTGGAGTCGGATTTGTGTGGCACAGGCAGAGCAGTGCTGACAATGGTGTTGGTCCTGTGACAAGGGGACAACATCCGTGCTTGTGACTTCTGTGAACTGACATTTCTACCCCCTGTATTTTGAAACCTTATTAGTAAACACATTAAAGAACACGTGAAATAAAGCAACAGCATATGCAGACCATTCAACATAGGTTTAACAGGACACATGTCCAAGAAAATAGTGTCAGTAAAGAGGCAACTCTCCAACCTTGTGCAGCTCCACTTCTAATGGGAGAAGCTTCTGTTCTCATGTCTATGCACACTGCAGACCACAGAAACTCCTGACCACTCAAAGCATAAACTTTGCTGCTATAAATGTGCAGAAGTGTTTGTAGCAGCTTAGTCCAGGGAAGAAAAAAGGTTTGCATTGTATTACCTAAACATAAGGTCTGTTTGAAAAAGGGTAAACTATCAGCTTACGAATCACATTGGATTTTTGTGCTATGGTGGCTCTGCTAAATAACCAAGACTTTATTAGCACAGAAGCTAGATGGGAGCAAAAGTTATTACATTGAAACCATATATTTTCAGAAGTGCTTATCTGCACCTATCTTGCACAATGCACAGTAATGCATAGGACATACACAGCTCTAAAAGAGAACCTGTGGAGATCAGGCTAATTTAGTTCAGATTCAGTGGCAGACTTACATGGTCCCCTTATCTCTATTATTTTAATTTTTTCCTCTGTAGTAGTAGTGAGGAATATACTTTTTTTTCCCTGTAAGCAACATCAAAAGTGTACAAGAGTTTTCCAAAATACTTAACAGTATAGCTTTATAGAAGACTGTTTGAAAGTGTAATAAATGGGTTATTTTGGCTCTGAAAAGCATGGGTTTAGCATGTTAATGCAACATTTTCAAGTAAAGACTGTAGGTGCTTAGGAAGGTAGCAAGAATAGATGTATCCTTTCACATGGCCTTTAAGTCATTCTTCCCTCACAGCACTTGAAATTCACCTCTCTGCAGTGCAATAGGGTGGCCTCTCCCCCATGCACAGTGATCTGTTCCTTCCATCTGATCCAACACTGGGGTCTCATATATTGAAGAGGAAAAAAAGCTGAGTTCTCACCAGTGTCTTAGCTGAAATGTTTCCATGTCTAATTACAAGTTTACAGAGGGGAAGCAGTGCATTTGAAGTTTCCGAATATGCAGTTCTAAAGACTCCCAATTCTATGTTCTCAAAAATACCAGTCAGCATATGCAAACAGATGGCATTGGCCCAGTCAACTTGAGGAATTACATCTATCACATCATCGTATGTCTTTCTGATGTAAAGGTTTGTTAAGAAAGTAACATGGGTTGCTACTTAATAAAATGACATGGATTTTGGATTCGGATTCCAACTCATATTAATTTCCTATATAATCTCTCCATGCCTTAGTCCTCTGATTATAAATATGACAGTTTGAGCTTGTCGTCAGCCTGCAGGAGATACATGATATAGATTCAAACTCCTGTGTGCTTGAAAGAGGCTTAGAGCTTGTCTGGGATGCTGGAGATACAAGAGCCTTAAACACAAAGCTCTTTTATGTAAACAGTAACGCATCCTGTTTTAACTATTTTAGAATGGACATGATCCATAACGCAAGATAAGAAGACAGAACATCAGTCTGCTTCCTGGAGTACTATCCCCGTGTGCACAAACCTTGATTACAGGTTTTCCCTGTAAATCCAGGAAAGCATTTGCATTTGTTTGGTCCCATACACTCGCCATACTTGCAGCCATGTCCACAGACAGCTGGAGGAGTCAGGTAGAGAGAAGAGAGAGAAAAAGTTAAACACTTTATTTGAGAACTTTGCCCGTGCTTAGTTGCCTAAAAACTTGTTGCACAAGTTTAACATTCTCTGTACCTCTCCCTCTAGTTTGGGCATGGTAGCTACTTATCTGCACTTAATTTCTGATGGAGAAAAATGGCACTAGCCAGGCTTACATGAATGTGTGCATTTCCACATTTGATACACATTACCCCATAGCACTTTTCCAGTCTTGGATGTCCTCAGTTACAGCCAAGGAACATGTGGAACACCCAGAGTACATCTGTCAGACAATTAGGCAACTATCCTTACGACAAATCCCAGTAAGTATAATTGCATCAGGTTTACAATTACTTGAGAGGCCCATGATTAGCCTGGAAGCATTAAAAAAAAAAAGGCTTTCTAATTCTCAGCCCTTTGGATCATTCATCAGAAATTAAATGCTGACTTGTGTATGGCTTAAGGCTCCTGAAGTCAATGTGATTGCCAGCATGAGGGGCTACTCAGGAAATGCAAATCAAACATGCATTTAAATCAGGGCTAGCTCTGGAAACACAGCAGAAGATTATGCACCAGGATGGGCATATCTCAACTTTGTGTAATTAAACTGCTATGCAAACTACAGGAAATAGGAAAGTAACAGTATTAGTTAATAAATAGAAAAATTCTTAAATAAAATTCATATTGCTGATTTAAATGATCTTCCCTACCTTTAAAACTTCATTCAGATGTACTAGCTCTGCACATTAAGGCATATTTCAACAATACTGATATCCCTGAATGCAATGTGGCAGTGTGAGACCAGCTAAGTATTAACACATAAGCAGAGAAAACTACTCACAGCATCTGGATTTACAATGCAGAACCGCATTAGGCTTAAAGAAAACAGCTAAAGAAAAATCTTAGAGGTTTATGAAAATGAATTTTGCTAAGAAAGTACTTTATTGTTTTACAACAAGGCAACTAACTCCACTGGCTAACTGAAGTTACATTTGCCAGTTGTCCCTCATGGTATTCATTTGCACCAAAACTAAGGTGCTATTAAGTGATATATAAATATTAATGTAGGTATTCATCGGTTTTTCCTTTTTCAAACTGTCATGCTATATATGCAGAGCAGAGATGTTTGGTATCTTTCTCTTTGGGACATCAGTCTGTTGATTTTCAGAAATGCATAGTGTTAAGCCTCTATTCAAATTCCCCAGAAAAAACATTACCAAACTCTGGGACAACAGGTGTGACATCTGAGAGATTTCTAAGACACAGAAGTATTTTATAACTTCATTGTATTTTGCCCAGGTACAGCTAGAGAGAGATTCCACATCACCTTCTCCTTGGGATATATAGAGCTTTAAGAAACAAGAAATGTCTTGAGACATCAACTCTTCATTGGAGTTGATCATTGAGCCAATGATCCATACACCAGAACACTGGTTGGCTACCTAAACTCAAGTCAGGAGCACTTATTGTTTGGGTTTATCTCTATTTTCAGAGAGTTAAAACCTCCTGGTTCTCAGAGGCCAGGTACTTCTGAAGATGCCATCTGATGCCATCTGATAAAAAAGGATACCATAGGGGTCCAGATATAGCATTAGAGGACACTGCATTTTTGGCACTTACTTGAGAGTTCCAACAGTAGATGCACTGACCAGGGCTGTGCAGGAGCTACAGACAGATGGTCCCTGCTGGACCCAAGAATTTTTGATTCTGTATTTTTTTGCTTGGTGTTATTTACCCAAAGCTCTCCTTTTTTGAAGAGGTTGTATCAAGCATGTTTTATTCAGCCTCTCACAGAAATTGAATTTTTTTTTTTATTCAGTCTCTCAAAGATTTCACTTCTCAGGTTTCTTTCTATAACTTCTGGCAGACATACCTGAAATCCCTTTATCAGTACCCAGTACACAGCCATAGAGGGAGAGGAAAGTATGAAGTGGCAGTGTTACCTTCACAGTGGCCCTTGCTGTTCTTTTTCCAGCCATAGCAGCAATCCAACCTAGAACCATAGCGACACAAGCCAGGCTGGCTCCCACTCACCAGCTGCCCACCAGCTCTTGAGCTGCGTAGAGAAGGATAAACACAAGCACACACACTTTAATTCATTGCTCTATTTACTCCCTTGTAAATTTCTCTAGTGTTTTATCCCCTGTCAAGGATTTTCATTTCACCAGACCATGAAGGATTTGACAGGGTTCCGAGACACGAATGTGAAGTTGCATTTGCTTGGAGAAACAGAGGAGATGGGAATGTTTCATCTGCAATAAATTAACTGTACGCCGTAAATCCTTTTTAATGAGAAACATGGAAAAGCCATAAAAATACAGCCAGGTCCCATGCTAGAATGAGTAATTTTTAATATCAGTGAAGTCAATGGTGCTACTCTAATTTGTGTCATATGAAGGAAGTGCATGGCACGTATGATACCACACCTGACAGCACTATTGCTTTGGGTGATGAAATACGGATTCTACAGGAAAGCAGCTTTCTGAACATCAGTCAGCCCAATAAAAGCTAGTGACTCTCAGGCTCATAGCCACTGCATATGTGAGGATTGATTGTGTAAATGCAGACAGCCCCACGCATTCTGGTTGCACAGGACTGTACAAACTAACCTTAATTTAATCTGCCATTAAGTGCATGTCATGACTTAAGGCTTCACGGTGAAGAAGGGCAAAAGTCCCTGTGCAGATCAACAACTGCAGGAGTTGGAAAGCCTGCATTGTTAGTTGCCAGAATTACAAATCTGATGGAAATCCACCACTGTGTAAGTCTTCTAGACCTATACTTTGCTGCAATGGCTGCTGTGACTTTGATTCTCTTCTCCCCTCTGCTTGCTGTTACTTAAGTTATCCATTACCTCATGCCTGTCTCCTTTATGAAATTCTCTTCTTTACCCAAAATTCTCTGTCCCCATTGATTTTTTCCAAGCCATAATTTAAAATGCACAAAAGTACAAAGTGTAGTCAATTCAGTCAAGTGTTGTTTCTGACACAGAAATATCTTATCTGCAAGAGCTTCACAAGATATTCGAGGGAGACAATATATAGTAACAAATACCCCAAATGGGGAAAAAATGGAAGGGGAAAAAAGTAAACAGGTTACCAACATTTTCAGTTTTCAGTCTGATGCACAATGAAGGCATTGCTTTATCTCCTTACAGCAATTCTTTCCACATGTCCTCCTTTGCTTTACTGGAACAGTTACTGCTATTATCATTAAGGCAAAAGAATAAAATAACACACACTTCAAAGATACAAGATGTTACTTCAGATTTTTAATTAGTAGCAGAACCAAGAAAGTGAAGGGAATTCAGAGGAAATGCATAAGCTCAGGTATCTGAGACACCCAGATGAAGAGATGGTTCTCATGTCATCTGGCAAGTAAAAAGACATCAGTGTCAGAAAAGGTTGTTCTAACTCATACAGCCTTGGCCATCCACCCAGCAATGCAATTTACAGGGCTACACATACCCCATCTTCAGATAGGAGAAAAAGCATATGGAACAGCTATGACTCCTGTGTGGGTGTCTATTAGAAATCAGTACTCTGCCTCTGGATTTATAGGCAGTAAAAGAACACTTTTTCCTTTTCTTCATCAAAATGCTGCTGGCTTACATCACTTGCAAGTATACAAGTTAAAGAACCTATGTTCTGCTTACATGATAGAAAACAGCCTTTGAATTCACCTGGATAGTAAATGTATATTCTGCTTACACCCCAAGAAATACACTTGAACTCGGTTGGATAGTGCTGTGACTCTATTGGAAGGCTAAAATGCCTAAACCTAGGAGGAAGCAGGATCTTGTTACTTTCCAAAGGGTGTTCATTGCCACAGGAAGACAAACTCATTCAGTAACATCTTATTTAGTAATTCCTTCCAAAATAAAATAATGAAATTGTCTTTACCAAGTACACAATATCTCGCAAGATTTCAGTACAAAGTTGCCTTCACACTAAGAAATGTTCCATAAAACTGCAAATAAAATGAACACAGCTGAACTTAGAGATATCCCTCTGGGGAAGGTCTTCAATTTGTTCTGACTTCGACAACAAGCACCAAGTTAAAGCCTATCTTTGGCGGTGGGAAAGGTCCACTAGATCCTTGAGAGCCCACCTGGATCTCAAAATCTGGGAGGAAAGCAGGTTTTGCCAGGTTAGTGAAGACTTGTGAAGAACCAGCAGGCATCAGCTCAGCTGTTCCTGTCAGGAGTTCAGCATTTTGTGCAAGAGAAACATCATTCTTTAAGAGGAGGTCCTTTCAGACAGGCAGACCCTTTCTGGGAGAATGTCACACGGACCTTCCTGGACACTGAGGGAGAAGTAATGCAAACTGGAGCCACAGGATGCTGCTGATCATTCCCTATATGATATTCATGTAGAACTTCACAGCAAGTAGCTAGAAGCCTGCTTCAGATGGTTGTGCTTGTCACCGTCTGCTGAGTGTGCAAAATAAACTTGGCTTTGAAGTATCTGCAGCCTAAATATGTGACTGAAAAAGAAAGGCAAGGGAGGGTAGACTGCACAGGTCACATCCCTGCTAAGGTAAGAGTGGTCTCCACATTTCTAGTGAAGAACTCTGTCCTCTGAGAGTCAGCTTGTTAAGGAAAAGGCCAATTTACTTCCTTCACTCTTGTACCACTGTCAATACCCTGATGGGGACACAAGTATGAACAGAGTGACAAGAGAGGTAAGAGTACTGATGATCATTGAAGAACAACTCATACCTAATTTTAAGATACGAAGTCTCTTTCACAAACTGAGAAAATCCTAATGTTGCCCATAACAATGCAAGCATAGGCATAAATTAAATAATGTTCCATTTACTCAGCTGCTACAGAAAATATTGCTTCTCTCTGCATTAATATGAAGATTATGAATCTGTCCCATTCTGTTAGATCAATTCAGAGCAAAGAATTCAGACACTGGCCAGGATGAGATAAGTACATAATTCCATACTTAATTTTTTTTTTTTTCTGTTTTGCTCTATAAAATAAGAAAACAATTTTACACTGCATCCAATTCTCAAAACCAGTTATGACCTAGTCCAAACAGAAGCTATTAAAAATGAGCAGTTAAAATTTTCAAATATAATAATGGGGCTGATAGTAATACTGGACTGGGAAACTCCTTAGCAGCCATTTTACCAGTAATGGCTACAAAAAAAAGAAGTAAAAATCCCAACCAGTGACCATGAGCTGTGTAAGTCCTGCCAGAACAGAGTTATGTGACAATAAAAGCTGCAGCAGATGAGCAAGCAAGCCTTCAAAAGCTTGATTTAATGAAGTAGGTAAATAGGTAGATAACAAAAGTCTGGTATGACTTGAGTTAATGCAGTGGTTTCTTTTCAGGTCCTATTATTATTCTGTCTTTTCCTAAGGTTCTCTATGGAAAGGAACATTTATGCATATTTTCTTTTTTTTTTTTCCTGAATGCACAGCTGCTGAATAGATGTAGTGCACTGTTTCCATTGGATCTCTACAGGACACTTGTAGTTAGCTCTTGCCCATATAATAATAGATGCCTTCCCTGCTGCTGGGGGGGCATCTATTATTATATGGGCAAGAGCTAACTACAAGTGTCCTGTAGAGATCCAATGGANGGGGGGGGGGGGCATTGGTAGGGGAAGGCCTCAATTATATTATTAGCAGCTTCCAGTTAACTTCAAAGACAGGATATTGTCTCTTTCCTTAATTTCCTCCAAAAAAAATCCTGGGTATTGTCTCTAGCAAAAATAACTAGCACCAAACCTAAATTTTTGGTATATTCAGAGGGACAAAAAAGATGGTATCTCACAGCTTAACAATTCAAAACAAATTCCTAAAAGATCTGTTATTATATGTCATGCAGAAATAAAGTTGAACAATTTGCCAGATGAAGGCATAGGGTTGCTTTTGTTGTTGTTGTGGTGGTGGTAGTTGGTTGGTTGGTTGGGGTTGTGTTTGTTTCTTTTTACACAAGTTCATTTGAAGTGTTACTTCCTTCTAGAAAAAAAGTTCACCTATAGTCATATTAAATATAAGTATCATCTATTAAATAGAAGTATCACTTCACTTAAATAAACGTATCATCTTTTAATAACTGTCTTAGATATCCCTTCAGCCAGTTTCACACCCTCAGCATGACAACAGCTCAGCTTCACTGCAAGTTCCTCCCAAAAGACCAAGTGAAGTTTAGTTTTGGCTTGCAGAAGTGCTCAGAGCAGAAGTCGACATGAAGGCCACACTTCTGTGAGACAAAAATCATCATAAATAATTCTTTTTTCCAAGATGATTCTAGTTTTCTCTGTTTCTTGTTCCTTCTTCCTAGCTGTTCAAAGCCAATGGGATTTCTTCATCCTCTTAAGCTAGAACCCCTTGTCATCCGAGACTTTCATCAAGATGTTTGTAAATCTCTTATTTTCCCTTCCTCCCAATAGAAAAGGCAGAATGACAATCTTGGTAGAAAAGAGTGGTGCCACCACCATAATCCAACATCAGCTTGGACAAAATAGGCTGTAGAGCAACCAGTCTTAGGTTTTAGGTTTCCCATAGGTTTCACGACTTGCCATCAAGTAACAAATTTTACCAGACACATCCCTCTTTGTTTCAGTTAACTCCAAGTCCTGCTTTTTCTGAAAGGAGACAGCGCTCTTATTTTGCAGTTTTACACCTTTCAAAGTGTTTGAAATGCAAATGCACAACATCAAAAAACAGTTCACATGAGCATGTAAACAGTTCTGCTTTGAGAGCAAACATGTTTTCTGTAAGAGCAGGTCTGGAGTTGATAAACTTCCAGATCACGAGGAGCAGATGACTTGATAGTCCTGCATCTGCAAGAGCAGTGCACTGCCACTTTTTGATCACGAACATTCCCACTCACAAATCTGACACTAAACAAATAAACCACACAACATCTTGAAGGCTTCATCTCCAGTTACTCCCTCACTGCAGCACTTGGGGATTTTTACTTGTTTCTGGAGAACTGGAAGGGGGAGACTGGAATGGCTTGGTTTGGGATAAAGAGTTCTACAGAATTCCAACCATCATCATGGTTGGAAAAGGCCTTTAAGATTATTGAGTCCAACCATTAGTGTTATTCTACCGAGTCCGGTGCTAATGTCCCTGAGCACCATGTCTACACATCTTTTAAACCACTCTGGGGATGGTAATTCAACCACTTCCCTGGGCAGCTTGTTCCAGTGCCTGACAACCCTTCCAAGTGGAAGTTTCTTCTCATATCTAATCCAAACCTCCCCTGGTGCAACTTGAGGCTGTTTCCTCTTGCTCTATCAGTTGTTACTTGGGAGAAGAGCCGACCACCCACCTTGCTACAATCTCCTTTCAGGTAGTTGTAGAGGACAATCTTTCCTCAGCCTCTTTTTCTCCAGGCTAAACAACCGAGTTTCCTCAGGTGTTCCTCCTAAGACTTGTTCTCCAGACCCTCTCTCACAATCCCATTCTGTTGCTGGAGAACGTAACACCCATCACGGCAGGCTGACCTGGTTTCAACACATCTGCTTACCCAAGCAAACCAAATACTAGAGCAGCTCACACCTTGCTCTAAGAGGTGCAGCCGCTCTCCCTCCCTGATTCTCCGCTAAAAAAGTTACCCCTTTTTTCCCGGAGAAGAAAAACTTCACATCGCCGGTGCGATCCCTTGGCGGGACGCGGTACACGGCCAGCACCTGGCCGGCCCGCACCGTTCTCTTCGCGACGTTCAGTACCAAACAACCGGGGGAACCTGGGCTCTGCGGCCCGGCCCCAGCGACCTGACCTGCCCCGCCGCACCGACACGGGCCGGGGAAGGGACTCGCTTACACCCGAGCAAGCAGAGAAGCCCCAGACACCCGTGGACCGAGGACGCGGACCCAGCCGGAGCCCGCCCGGACCCTATGTGAGGGGGAGTAGCGGTTTCTGGGTGCCCCCCGCCCCCCCCATCCNCGCCCAGCCGCGGAGGAGGGGGGCCCGGCCCCGCGGCGGTAAGGCTGTGGCTGACTGGACCGGGGCGGCAGGACCGGAGAGCGGGTGAGCAGCGGGATGGGTGCTGTATAACCTGGCGGGGCGGGGTGCGGCGGTCCCGCCTCCGGCCGCGCTCGCCCTGCGCGTCCCACACGCCCCGGGATAGGGCGGGCAGACACCTCCGGAGGGGCCCGGGATTCCGGCGACCAGCGGGACCGGGGCGGAGAGCGGGAAGGGAGGTCCCGCCCCACCGGGTCGCCTCAGGCAGGAGGAGTGCGGGCTGCGGCCCGGGAACCGCTGCCCCATGGGTACGGGCGCGGAGGCACCGCGGTGTCACCCCGGGGAAAGCCGTGTCAGCCCGGCGGGCAGTACTGGACCCCTACACCGACCCGGGACCAGGCCCGTCCGCTGCCCTGGGCTTGTTCTCTGCAGTGCATTTACAGTAAACTATATTCTAAACTATGCCTTCCTTTTTCTTTATTATATATATATATATATATATTTTAGGGAAAGGGGTCGATGGTTGCACGTGGTGATCTTAGAGGTCTTTTCCAGCCTTAACAATTCTGTAATTCCTCATACTCTGAAAAGAAACAGCAAGAGAAGAGAAGTGAGGTTTTTTGGGTTTTTTGTTTGTTTGTTTTTTGTTTTTTGTGTTTTTTTGTTTGTTTGTTTTTGTTTTTGTGGGTTTTTTTGTTGGTTTTGTTTGTTTGTTTGTTTGTTTGGGTTTTTTGGTGTTTTGTTTGGTTTTTTTTTTGGTGCTGATGCTCACACTCACCGACTTGCTGAACACTTCTGCCAATAAAGGATATTGTGCTGAAAAGCGTTGATGCTGTTCTCAGTTTCCAGATCTTACTATGAACAATTTTCCCAATCCCAAGCTTTGGAAAGTTGTTCCTCTTAAAAGCAACTCTGCTGTATAGAACATATGAAAAGTGCAGCCAGAATGAGCAGAGGTAACACAGCACCTGTACATAAAGGAAGTTACATGGGCAGATTTAGTGTTCTTACCAAAAGTGTCTGAATATTGGATTCTGAGACTATCTTTAGTTGGACACATCCAGAATTCAGCCAGGTAGTATAAAGAGCAGCTGTTACAAAGGCCAGCTTGATGGAAGGTTGCAACCTGAGTAATCAAAAGAAAGTGGTAATTCATACTTAAAAATCTCAAGTTCTGACCATACATGTGTGATGTAATATTCAAAATTAATGGGTTGCTTCAGAAACCAGAAATATTTGTAAAAGTAGTGTTGAAACAAATTTAAATGTTGAAGTTGAGAGAATTCTGACCTACAGTAATTCTGCAGTAAGTACCCACCACTGCCAATGACCACTTGCTGTTTGCTGGGTAAATTTCTTAGGAAATACCTACAATAGCTCTGATTGCAATGATAAGGTATCTAACACCAAATAGAATAGGGAAAGTTTTCTCTTTCTTGGCTGTTTGGATTTGAGTCATGCCACCCACTCAGTCATCTCAAAGACCTTGTGAGTATATGTTTAGTTCCAAACATGGCAGGGAGTTTGAAGGGACTAGTTTTCTTTTTTTGACAGAAAGGAAAGCTGAGGAATAAGTCAATTATCTGGGATCACCCAGGAAGTCTGTGGTAAAAGTAGAAAAATAAAACATCTCACAAGGTCACTTGCTGTGGGTCACCCCACTCAGTTTTTTGGGTACTGACAAGCATGCCTCAGCATCTCAGGTTGGGATGGCTGGCACAGCTGCTGCTGCTAGCTGGCTGTGGTCCCCAGGGATTGCCAAGGGTGCTGCAGGGGATCATTTGTATGCTGGCATTTGGCCGGCCTCTTATTCTGTTGTCTTTGCCTTCCTGTCATCCAGAAAAGCTGGGATGTCAACTCTTTTAGTCACTCCAAGTTAATCCTCTGCTGAGTGGTATCAGCACCTACACTCAAGAGAGGGATTTCAAATAGCAGTGCCTCTACAATGCTTATATCAAAACCTTTCAAGTGATTTGTTGTTTTTACTTTCAGTGGTATGAAATTGATCAGATATTTTCCTGTGTTGCTCATCCACTCATGGTTTTGAATGTGTACCAGGCTGTAACCCACTGCTGATTTCTTCAGACTCCTGAAACTGCAGATACCCCCATGCCCCCAAGCTAGGTTTAAGTCACCTTGGAGGTTGGAGCAATACAAGCTTAGAGCTACCAAAAGCTGGCAAAGTTAGCCCCAACATTCAAATTGCATTTCATTTTTTAAAAGAAGTACAATGCTGATTATGTCCTGTAGAGTATGGTAAATACACTTGTTTTGTCGATTTGTATGTTTGTTTTCCTCCTGGACACAAAAGCCATTGCTGGTTTGCAGCTGTACTCTTGTCTTTCTGAAATATGTAGTATCTTGAGACTCTTCTACTCTCTTCAATTAGACTTGTCTTCCTGTAAGGGAGGAGATCTGTTTTGAATACATTTAAAGCAGGGCTTTGTACAAAGCATTCCAATTACTTAAGCCTATACTCAAAAATGCATGGTTTTCATTATGCACATTTATTCCAACAAACAGGTACAAATATATCATTTGATTCTGGGCTTGCCATTAAAATATTGTTTGGTATTCAAGACAAGTTTTATTCATGAGAAGAGAATTCAGTTCTGAATTGTTTATTTTTTTTTTGTAAAGAGTGGCTTGTGGATAGATAATAAAATTATTAACTGAAACTCTGTCATTGATTCAGAAAAATAATTAGACAAGAACAATGGATTTCATAGACCACATTTATATTTACAAGGGTATTAATATTTGCATACTTTAGCCCTTCTAACCTGCCATATACCAAGCTTTCCTCCCTCAACACACAGTGTTTTGCTGTATGATTCCCAAGGTTAGAATTGTCAAGTCTCAGGTCATGATCCATCCCTGAAAAGACGGGACAGAGTGATACAGAACAAATATTCACACCTGGTGCCCTCTCCTCTTAATTCACATTTCTTGGCCAACTGTAGAATATGTTGTTATTTTTGTCAATGCTAACATTTTTTACCAGTGAATCTGCACTGATTTTATAGTAGCAAATTTCAGTGGAATAACCCCTCATTCACACTGGTATCCATCAGGGGAAAAATCCTGTGGCCAGGCTCAGGGGAATACATAGACTTCCTGGGCTTCTCCCAGAAATCAGCTTGATCTTCTCAGCTATCTGTCAGCCCTGGTGGTCCCTGCTAAGTAGTATTTCACAACAAGGACTGCTGGAATGAGACAGGCCCTGAGTCTTCCCCATTCCATGTGATTTATTAGGAACCCAATTATTGAGGCTGTAGCTATGGCTGTCTTCTGAGTGACAGCTAATGGACAGTTTTTGGGCCATCCTCCCAGTCTTGCCCTGGGATCTCAGAGCGTCTGTTTCATACCAGGCTGACATAACAGTGACTCTATTTCTGGAGTCAAATATAACATGTCTTAAGGTAAATTCCCTCAGCTTTTAAGAAAACCCTTTTTTACTCGATATAGTCCTATTGTCAAAGCAGAGTTCATGACATTGGTGGTTGTCCATACATTTTCCTGAGATCTAACATTCAAAATGTGAAATTATCAGTGTCAGTTTTTAACCATTTTGCCAGGCTAAATACAGTTCTTGTGTTTCATGTCTATGACAGGACTGCTTTTTTTTTTTTTTTTTTTTTTTTTTTTTTTTTTTTTTTTGTGTGTGTGTGTGTGTGTGTGTGTGTGTGTGTGTGTATCCTCCTTACCCTCCTCATTTCCTCCTTTGCCAGACTCCCAGCCATGCACTGACATCACTGGCCCCCACTGCTCAGCTACTGGAGAGTGTCTAAAGAAGGGCAATGTGGCCAATGAAGGGTTTGGAGTGTAAGACTTAATGAAGAGAGGCTGAGGGAGCTGGACCTGTTTAGCCTGGAGAAGAGAAGAGTGAGGGGAGAGCTCATTGCTCTCTACCTTAAGGGAGGCTGTAAAAAGGTGGGGATTGGTTTTCTCACTGAAGTTACAAGTAATAGGACAAGAGGAAATGGGCTCAGGTTGTGCCAGGGGAGGAGGTTTAGATTGGGTCTTAGGAAGAGTTTCTTCACTAAAAGGGTTATCAGACATTGGAACAGGATGCCCAAGGCAGTGGTGGAGTCACCATCCCTGGAGGTACTTAGGAGTGTGTAGACATAGTGCTTAGGGATATGGCTTAGTTAAGGTCCTCTCAGTATTGACTTCTGATTGTACTTGATGGGCTTGCAGGTCTTTTTCCAACCAAGGTCATTCTGTGATTCTTTCAGACTGCTAACATAATACTGAAACTCACTGCAATGTAGCCAGGGGGAAAAAAAAAAAAAAAAAAAGTAATCTGCAATTTTGGTTAGTTAAATTGGTTTAGTAAGAGCTCCAGTGAGCGCCAGGGCCAGCATTAATGCTGGAGAGGGGAGGAATGAGCAAGGGAACAAGATGTCTTTCTCCTGGCAGAAAAGTAAATCCTGTGGCCCTCAGTGCTGTGTTACATGAGCACCTGTAAGCAGACTACTGGTGTGGAGCTGTTGACATACACATTAAAACCTCTGATCAGGTTTATGTCTGCTTGGCTTAAGTACTGTATCTCTACAGCTGCCTCACCATGTCCTCCATTGAGAGATGTGTGAAAATGAGCTTATGCTGGGGAAGCAAAGAGCCTGAAAATGTGACACGTGCTGCAAGCCCATTTCTGCTCTCGTTACAACTTTGCAGCCCTTTGCAGTTGATTTCATCAGTTTGGACTTTGCAAGAAGAGGTTAGGAAACACGAAATTTTAAACTGCACCTTCTGTAACTCAGTGACCTCTCTCTTGCTGGAATGATACCCCCGGTTCGCCACAGGTGTGAAATTGTTCTGTAAGGGTTTAGGTCCAGCTGGTACCAACCAGGCCTCCACCTGTTCACCCACACCCCCACTGTGGGGCAGGAAGGAGAAATTCCACCCAAAGGCTCAGGAACTGAGACAAGGACAGGGAGGTTTGCATTCCCCAGTTATGGTAACAGGCAAAAACCAGACAGGTTCATCTTGTGAAGAAAAAACCTAAATTAATCTACAGGGATTAAACTAACGAGGATTGTTAGGACTTTTAGAACTAAAGATTCTCTTCAGGTGAGAGGTATGGAAAATTATTTTTTATATTACAGCTACATCTTTTCATTATCACCTGATATTACAGGGAGACTGTCAGTGGTCACGAGGCACCCATGATGACAGGAGTGAGAAGAATGGGCCATCTGGGTTATGCATTTACAGGAGGAAGCCAATGGTCTAAAGATTCTTCTCTGCCTGTATGTTCTGAATGACTGTATCTAGCTTGAGAGCAGTTGTATTTCTGAGAGTCAGGATGCAGAGTTACTTTGCAGAATTTATCATGCCCCCTCTGCATGTTAAAGTACTCAGTTCCTAGGGCAGATATTTTCTCATGTTGCAGCCAAGGTTATTTGTAGGCAGAATGAAGGTTTATATCTGTCAAAACAGTGAAATCCCTTTAGTCTGTTGAGATAATTAAGTTACATGTAAAGACCATCTGCTATGTGTATGGCCATGTAACCAGCTTTGAACAGAAAGCTCTGTCTGTAGCAGGGTAAGTCCAGTTTAGGGATGGTCAGACACTCATTAACACATGCAATGATTTATTGTTTTTGAGGATCTTTGTGGTTTTACATTAAAGGCATTTGGTCCTGTATTTTCAGCTGTCAGACAACTCAGCTGCAGTTACAATGCCACTTGCAAAGACGACACTGCTGTTACCATGTGAATTGCAGGCTCTCTGTGTTCTTATTATTGGAGTAGGTGTTCATTTAAGATTCCAGTTTTTCTTGCTGCAAATGTAATTTATCTAATCTTTAAGAGCCACAAAGGGTTGATGAAGTTGAAATAGGTAGCTAAGACATTTCCATCAAGCTTTGGATAGAGTGAGAAATAGCTCAGAGAACTAAGGACAGAAATATTGCTATAATAGCAATCCTGACTGCATCCCTTTTTTTAGGTAGCTGAAGTTTCCATTTGTATTGCCAAATAGTTTCAGGCCAAGTAATTTTATAGCATCTTTGTGCAGTAGAATAAACAGAAGAATAAAAGCAAACAATTATTTATTCCCATAAATCATCCTCTTAGCTTTAGCAGACCATTTGAAACAATAAAAATTGATGAATGAAACTTCTGAATTGAGTTAGAATAATGATTATAAAATGAATTGTCCTTATTTTTTGCTTTGGCTGGTTGTGTCTCAGAAATAATTAATTTAGTGTTTCTTCAGGCTATCTTGTGAAACAAAATTAAGATGAAAGCTGAAATTCATGTGGTTATTTAACTATAATCTGGGGCTTTAGGAAAACTATCAAATATCCAGATACTTATGAGACCTTGTAATACTGCTTTACTGGGACTACGTGCATGAGAAAAGTTGGCAGACTAAGTGGTTAAAGGTAGAGCACTGGTATTAATGAATCTCTGCCACTGGGAAAGTTTAGTTGGAGCCTCAACACTCTTTTCTAGCTGATAACATGAAATATCCCAAAAAGTGAACTGTTTGCATCCTTTTCATAATTACTCCAGATTGCTCCAGTGGTTTAGTTCACGCAGCAATTCTTGCTGTCTTCTGTTCAGCAGGAGGTATGGATCCATTGACAAGATCACCATAGATCCTGGACATCCTAGGATGGGATCAGTACATATAACTGAATTCTGGCTTCTATGGGAGAATCCTTACTTCTGGCCAAAATAATGACAAGCATGAAGGCTTAGTGTTTAGTAAATACTTAGTAGTTTTTAATTATCGTTAAATAATTTTAAATCGTGTGTTCAAGATGGTGGATGGCCTAATACAACATTATCAAGAGCCTGTTAAAATCACCATCAGTCTAGGTATTTCACTTGACGTAAGCAGTTATAAAGTTATTTGGCAGTAGTGTCTGAATTGCAGGATATATATTTATTTTTGATGACTTCTTCAGGAGAACACAAAGAACTCACTGAAAGATGACAAAGTTTATTTTGTCAGCTAAGACAAAGGTTGTTAAATGAAAGAAGGACAGTATGGAACTAATGAAAAGAATTGAGGGAATCATGGATAAAAATATGTGTGGAAATGTCTAGTCAAGGTTTTCTTTGCTGTAATCTGGCTCTATGGCTTGGAGTTTCGTTACTGGTTCAGTTGCATCAGGTGTGCTTTTGGAGTGTGTCCTATGGTTTCAGCTAAAGTCCATGAAGTCTACTTCATAAGGTGTGTGTGACCCTAAGAATAATAGTAGAATTAATAGTGAGATTTGCTTAAAACCTGCAGTTTTATTCAAACTTAAAAGTAGGTGTAGACACACCACCTGTGTATACATATGGACAGTACTGATATTATAATAAATAAATATATACTTGTTTTCTGGAAAAAAACTTTCCAAAGGCACGCCTTCAAATCCTCACACGTTTTATCTGTCCTTCTACCCTTGTTTTCATGTGACTTCCATAAACTCTTTTCTCTTCCCTGAATTTTCAATGCTTAAAAATTTGGCTATATAATTTTTTGAAAAAAATACCCTTCCTGATCTCTGCTTCTATAAAAACTGTCTTGTCACGTACCTGGGTGAACAGTGTTTTTCACTGCTAGATCTACTCTGGGTGAACATTTGGACCATTTTCACTCTTTGTCATGAAACTGAGAGTACACAGTGCATTCCTCTGGATGACAAATAAGTTCTTCTTTTGGTGTGCTTCTCATGCTGGGCAATAAAATCTTGATAAGGCTCTTATTGTTAGTGACCAACCCGTTCTTAGAGTGGAAACTGGCATTCCCACTAGTGCATTGCACTTGAAATGAGGTTGTGTATCCTTTCTGTTTCTCATCTTTTTATATGTCTATAACATTCTCTAGAACGGGATGTTTCATTGTTTCTGTTTTCTTCAGTTATCTGGTTTCTAGCCCTTTGCTTTGGAGACAGCACTGTTTCATGCAGTGACTCTTTGTTCATCAAACTCACTGATACACCTCTAAAAACTGTATTTATCACATGAATCTTTCACTCCTGCAATCAGATTTTTGTAACTGGCTGTTGGTTCTTTCCTGATGTTATTGGGGTCATCCCAAACATCAGGCCACAAAAAAGAAGTGTCTGTCTGTGAGATGATTTTGGTGCATTGCTCTGATGGGTACTTCATTCTTTATTTGTATTGATTGTGCTTCCTTCTTCTGATTTGGCTCAGAAGTATTTTTAAAAAAAAAAGGGGTAGTGGGGTGGGAGGGAAAGTCAGACAAAAGAAATTATGTTTTCTTCTAGATTTCTGGTCTCCTAGAAATTTCTGAAAAAATGTCTCTCGCCCCTAAATACTCTATGACTTTCCAGTACAACATTGTAATCCCTCTTGTGGCTTCATCTGATGCTTATAAAGCTGGCTATAAACTAACCAAACATTCATGCACTATCTATAAATTATGAGATAGAAAAAGACAAAAAGCCTGCAAACATTTTCTGATTAAAATTATACTTGGAAAGGAAGAGTCTCCAGAGATACTATTGTCTTAATGCTCTAGCCACTGCCTAGCCGCCATGCAGGACTCATTCAGCAGTCTGGAGTCCAGTTGAGTAAGATATTGAAATATCAAGTGAGAGTTTTGGAGGAGATGTTCTTACTCCTCAGCTGAATTTACTGAATTCCCCCAATATCTGATCAGTGTCCTTTACCTCCTTTTCCTGACCTCATACAAGTCTTAATACAATCTAGAGAAGAACCAACAAAAATAAAAGCGATGGAGAATTAAGGCAAAGTAAAAAAAGGTCCAGAAAGGAAATATTTTATAGAACTTTGTTTTTCATCCATGACTGCTCAGATAAACATTCAGTTGATACACTTTCATACTTATACTTGCTTGCATTTTTTTTTTTCCTTGTTGTGCCAGTGCTTTTGAAACTGACACAATTTTCTTTGGTCATAGTTTAAGTTCTAGGTATCAGATCTCTGAGCTATGTTTCATGTAGAAACAGGACTGTCCTCTTGAAGTTGATCATCTTTCTTGCTAGAAATCTTGACAGGCTTTTGGAGTTCAAACCTATTAACTTGCTTAGGTAATACAGACACCTTCTAGTGCTTAGCACTTTTGTACTGCATCACTCTGTCTTCCAGAGTGGCGTTTAATCCTACTGTTGTACTTGCATAGTTGAGTGGACATCCATCTTTTTGGTCTTAACCACTCTGTCTTGGAACGTTTGCCTCCAAGATGTATTCTTCTCCTTTAAATTTTGCATGTGAGCCTGTTATTTCTTAAGCCTAAATGTGGAGATGTATTATTCTGTGTGTTTTTATAAAAAACATCTGTTTAACATCTAGCTGTCGCTAATAAGCACAATGTAAAAGCTAAGTCTATGCCTTAGGTCCCTCCTGGAAAATATTTTCACTGCATTTTTTTTTTCTTCTCAGCTGTGTACATACTGTAAATAAATTTGAACTCTGAAGCCATAGTGTTTATGTCCAACTGCTTTTCTCCCTCATCCATCCCCGTTCTCCTTTCCTTAAAGGTGCCTATTCAGAAACATCTGCTTTATGTTACTTTCCATGTCAAACAGAAAACAATTGCAGTACTCATTAAGGAGTTTCCATGTTTAACCTTTGCATGGCAACATTCAGAGAAAGAGGACCTCCCAGATTTTTTCTTGGAGAGCTTTGTTATTTTCTCACCATAAACTCTCAAGAAGGCTTTAGGCATTTCTTCCATGAAGCTTGGTTGCTTGCCTGGAAGCCTGACCTCCTGAAATATCCCATTCTTACAGTCTTCCATCTTCAACTCACATTGGGTGGTGTGCTTACTATAGTAACTGGAAAATGACTGCTGTTAAAACAATAGCAGTTGTTTTAAAAGTTATGCAATATTTCAGAACCTCCTTGTTCACACCACTAACAAGCACTTTGTTCCCATGAATGCATAACAGGGTTCTAAATCAACACAGGCTGCTGAAAACTTGAAAGCAATCAGTATTTCAGCCTGCTTGGTAGGTGTTCTTTCATTTAATCTACAATTACTTGTGGTCTGGGTTCAGGAAGATGGAAAAGCTCTATTCTTTCCCATTGTCCAAAAAAGTGTTGAGGAATGTGTGTTAATGGAAAAGGTCCTTAATAGAAAAGTTAATAACATTATATTGGTGAATATTAATTTCTAGATTATTTTATTATCTGGTATAAAGTCTTCAGAACTCTTTAAATTCCTTATAAGTCAGTTTACCCTTGTGTACCTGACTGTACAGGGTTAGTATAGATGCTCATACAGAGAAACTTGTTGGTAAGTGATGCAGCAAAACATCTCAGATCTGAAAGGATGAGGAAGGTGAAAGTTATCTGCAGAAACTAAGCTGATTTTACTCATGTTCATTCTCTCACTTGTTGTCTTCATTTACACTCTTCCACTTATAAGCACCAAGTGTGTCTGAATGGTCTGGCACTGTGTGTGACATGAAGGACCACAGACACTGGGTACTGAGTCCTTGTCACAGTGCTGGGATTCTTCATGATTGCCAGTGCTGAACAAGTTTCTGGATAGATCTCTCATGTCCCTTTAGGAACAGTGTTAGGGTTATTATCCTCCTGTTGTGATAGCAGAAGGGAATGACACGTGGTGTTTTGCAGCCTTGTTGCCATCCATTCTCCTGTTCTCAGAGCATCTTCCATTAATGAGTCATTTCTGCTGTGGTTTTATCTCACAGCATGGTTTTTGGATTTGACACATTCCCCAGTGTGATTGACTGGGAACTTCCTTCCTCATTAGGCTATTTTTCTAACCCTTCTGCTGCTTCTGGTGCCTTCTCACTCACCTGCACACCTTTCCATCCATATTTAATTCTTTCCAACCTCAATACTTCTGTTAAAAGTTTCTGCATCCTGGTTACAGTTCTAGGAAAAACTTGGAATTGCAGCTGTGCAGGACTCAGGCATTGTGCATAACTGGCGTTCTCCCCAGAAAAGCCAAGAGTTGTATGTGGTTCATTATGGGAATTTATTATGGCAAACACCACAGCTCAGAAAAATGCATAACTCTAAAACTTATAAAAAAGCAAAATATAACCAATATCCACACCTGCTTCTGCTTATAGCCACTTAAAAAAGAGAAATGAACCAGTGTGAATGCAATATTTGACAAGGAGAGGCTATCTCTGTCCCATTCAAATACTAGAGGGTCATATGTGATAGTGCTAAGACTGAGAAAGCTTTTAACCTCCAGCTTAATTTTTTTTTTTTAATGGAAAAAAATGATATCATTCTCCCATGTGTGTAATGGATCCTTTTTGACACTTTCAGCACTTGGCTGTTTCAGAATTCTTACTCTGTGAAAAAAGTTTGATTTATTCTACTGAGCATGTGCTTCCTCTGTGGCCTCATTTATATCCTCTTCCACTAAATTGTGGGATTTTTATGCCATTGTCTATGGGGAAAGAGGGACCTTGGAAAAAATAGATATTGTAGACTAACAATGGGAGGCAATACTGACTAATGGTAATATTGTGCAGACAGCTGTATACTTGCTGGTTTTCTTTTGTAATGCTGTATCCCACTGGTATCTGCTGTACTTAAGCACATAAGAGAGTTCAGCTGTTCTGGTCACAGTGTGGACTGTATTCCCTGCTTCTCTAAATGGGAGCTGTTCCATTTTGAAATCTAAAGTATTTTTCCATTGCAGAGTGTTTAATACTAACTCTTCTGTAATTCAGTGCAGATGGATTTATATGCTGTCTGCTTGTTTGTTTTTTTTTTTCCATTGCTGATTTGTCTAAGCAGACAGGTGGAGGTGGGTAAGTATACATGCAGGCTGAATGGATGCCAGATATAAAAATAACCTGTATGATGCAATCTGCAGAGCTCAACAGTGCTAGTAACAAAACCAGACACACAGGCCTCATATCAGCAGTTAAAATTGCCATAGCATCATATCACTGGGTGCCATGTGGTTGAGTATCATTCTTGACTGTGCATAGTAACTTCAGGTGACTTGTGAGAAAATGTGGGTTGTGGTTTTTTTTTTTCTTGTGGCCTGATTTGTGAGAAAAAGGGTGGATGCATACATGTTTTTGTAAATATACTATTTTCACTTTTGTGCTTTTGGTAGACTTTAATTAATTGAGCTTTCTCATTAATTTCACTTTGGAGAGACACTGGGCATGGCAAAGATGTAACAGATGCTGACAAGAGGTGTCAAATTATTGTTCCTTTGTTGCTAAAGGGGATCATTATTATCTATTTTCTTCCAAATCACTCTCAAAAATGCATTTTTGGGGTTTTCTTAAGGATGCCAGCTGTAACAAAACACACTTGAAATTTGAGAAATACTAAGCTTAACACATACCTTTTTCTTTTTTCAGTCCTCTGTTCAAATTAATGGTTAAAAGAATAAACAGTGTTGTTCCCTCAGCTTTTGAAAATGACCATTAAATCTGTCAAGGGAATTATTACAACTACAAAACAATCACTTGCAAAATGTGTTTGTACAGCAAATGTTGCCTCTGTAGAATTGGAGTCATTTCATAACATCAAAGTTATAACACTTGTCAAAGCTTGTCAAATTGAGATAAACATTCTATTAAATCAGGACATTATGTATTGAATATCTGCTCCACATTTTGAGAGTCTGTGTAAACCTTTTTCTATATAATGGCTACTTCTGTGCGGGTTATTTCTAGAAAGAGCTATAGGGCTGGAATAAGGAAAGAAAGGGTGACTATATCCAGCAGACTATATCCCACGCTTGTGGGAAACCCTTAAAAATAGTCTTTTCTTCACATTAGAATTGCTTGCCACAGCAAAATTGACCCTGTGCTATTATGGTATCAACAGAAATCAAAATCTAAAAGCCTGACCATGTGGCTTACAAAACCACCTGAATCTGGTCTGAATTCAGAGTGAAGGCATGCTCAGGCCCATATCTAGTTTAATAAAAGGTAAAGTATTTTACTAAAAAACTTTGACTGAAATGTGGGAATGCTGTTGTGTTAGAAGCTGGCTCTGCCATTTCCTTCTGGTCTGATGCTGGGTAAGCCACATGAGAAAATTATCCCTTATGTGGTCCCAAAAGTTCATTCTCTGGTGATAATGATAAAAGCATGGTTGCATAAATGGTGTTTCATTTTGTCTAAAGTCTGCATAAAAATGATGTTTACATTATTTTATTCCTTTCACAGTGATAAAATAATGTTATCTCTGCCTTTTTAAAATGGAAACCAACTTGTCTGTTTTAAGATCTAGACTTATAGTGATAAGCCTTCAGATATTAGCGTCCAATAAAAAAACAAGCTTGGGGGCTCCGGTTATAATTAAAAAAAAAACCAAAAAGCAACCAATGAGACTTTTGTGACCAGAATCATTGTAATTCTTAGCATCCAAAGTATTTAATAGTAAGAATATAATAAAGTTAGGAAATCATGAATCACGTCTGAAAATTTTAAAACCTAAGATAACAGCAAAGCTTTATATTCCTTTTCCTGTCTGAAAAAGGACAGAAGAGTAGATCTAGATCTCTAAAAATATTTTGAATAAAATGACATGTTTGAGTATGATTGCTTTAAGGTCTACAAAGCTGCAAGTCTTCTTGATCCTCTGTCAAAACCAAGCAGATACCCTCACTAACTTTCTTGGTAGCAGCATGTCCATGGCACAGTGAAAATGTACTGCAGATAAAAAGCTAAAGGGGGTCCCTGTATCCTGTCCTCTTCTTGGTTGAATGGTGGATGTTTGGCCACAATGCCTGTGTATATTCAACTGAGTGACACATTTCAGGCTGAATCTGACCTGAGACCCATTAGTTTTTTACTGTAGACAGAATTACTTTACACACATAGAGCTTTCTGAGGGGTGTGCTATGGTGACACTGTTCCTGGTGATATGTAAAACTGGATACATATATCAGTCCCTGTTAAATCCTGCTTCTCCCTGCTCTGTTGGACCACACTGAGCCTGTCACAGTCAGGGTTTGCCAGAGTTCTTAATGGGTCTTTTGGACATAGTCTTTAAACAGAGAGGGATGCTGCTTTCCTCAGCTACAGGAAAACCACATTTCATGGTAATTGTGAACACATGAGGGCATATTTAATACCACAAATATGTATGTTGCTGTGTCTCTGTAGTAAAACACAAGTCTCAAGGTACCATTTACCCTCTGTTAAGCACCAGACCAGGAAGGAGTGTGTTCAAACTATTATTGAGTTGGGGATATAGAAACTCACGGGGACTATCTCAAACACATTCATGCTTTTGTGCACTTTCCGTTTCTTGTGATATATTATGCTGGTCAAGGGTGTCAGTAGATTTGCATCTTTGTGTGCTTGTTTCACCCAGCTAGGGGTTAATTTGTAGCAAACTTTTGAAGTTAAAGAAATGATGCATTATCATTGAAATGTATTAATTCCACAGAAATCTGGCATGTAAGTAGGAAACTTTGACAACTAGTAAGGGGTGTTCCGGTTCTAGTCCACCCATTAATAGCTACCAGGAGACCAGAGAGCAGAAAAGGATCAGATCTTAGCCTGGGGTGTATTATGGTTTGTCTTCTCAATGGGAACTAAGTATGTGCATCTAGGGAGGAACTTGGCCTTGCAGCAAGGTTTTTCAGACCTGACTTTTTGGAAGCATCTATCCATCTTTTCTGAACCTAAATACTTGCCTCCTTCCCCTTTGCTTTTTCTCAGCTTTTCTCAGCTAGGACATGCATGAGTATGCATTTCAGGGACTGTTTCCAGTCTAAGTGCAGCAGTCTGATTTCAGATAGAACGTTCAAGTGACTGCATGAGGCTGAATAGTTTTTCTTTTATACAGCTAGAGGTACCTGACCAAATGTTAGAGAGAAATGCACTTTACAACACATAGCCTCTTTCTGTGAAAATGTAAGGAGACAGAAATATTGCATAATAATTGGGATGAGTGAGATTTTATTATTAATCTTTCTTGTTATGGTAGTGCCTGCAGACCCACCAAGAATGGGACTCAGTTCTGTGCAAACACACTAAATGAATATTTTGTATTTCTTCTATCTTCAACCAATTGATTGCCATTAGGAGAGGTGGAATATATACTTTCTAAGGTATTGGTCCTAACCCAAAGCTTATTAAAGTCAGCAGAATGGCTCCTATATAAACTTAGTTGAGTTTGTCTTAAGTTTATGATGAGACTGTGTCTTCACTATTCATGCTCTGAGTAGAAAGCTGCACACATCTTTATCATACTGAATGTTTTCTCACAGACTCCTCCACACTGCTCTTCCTTGGCTTTTAGCATTAGAGAAAGTGGCTCACAGGTCACCAGGCCTGAAGACACAGAAGTGGTGAATAGGGAGCTACCAAATATTGACCTCTGTGACACACAAATCACCCGCTTCTTAGTTATTTTTTAAGCTACCTTGGCTGTCCATCTCTTCAGAGTCATGCTCAGAGGTGTGGATACCAATAACCCTGTGAGATGTTAATGACACTATTGTTAGCATCCAGAAAAGAACTGCTGGCATTAAGTGGAGAACATAAACTAAAAATGGACCTGGAAATTTTTGCATGTACGTAGAGAGATGGTCGAATAAGAGAAATGTCAAGTAATTTAAATTTCTCACAGCAATCCGTCAATGTCCCCTTCTTTCCTTTACACTGATGCCTAATAGGGGCTGGATTCCTGAGAGGGAGGAGAATGGATTGTTAAATATTTCATATGTGGAAATACATGGCATAGCTTTCATTTCTGTATCCATATATATATATGTGCCTCTCTTGCAGATGTAAGATTAGTAGTTGTCAGTTACTCACAGGCATATTCATATCTTTATCACTGTTCACATCATGAAATTTAAAGCCTGGAAAGAATGTATTTTATAACAGCAAACACCTTTTCATCTCCAGGTGCAGAGGAGTGTGTCCAGGAGTGCTCAAGGCTACGTGCTTTGGAAACTGCAGTTTTGTTGACTTTGAAAAAAAATCCTGACCATTGTTTAAGGGATTTGTCTAGAAATTGTCATTGGTTCCTACTCTTCTAAACGCCATGGTATATAACTCTGGGCAAGTCACTGGGAACCTGTGTAGAACATGAGAAAGAGGGGGAAAGTCATACAGTGATTCATACAACTTCACTCAGTACCAGACCTGGATGACATTTTAAGGTTTTCACAATTTAAAAAATGTTATGATCAGCATTGCTTAAGTCTGTTTCCTCAGCTGGTATGCAGTTCCAGAGTCAGCCAAAAGTGCTGTAGGTGTGTCAAAGAAGCAGTCTGGGAGAAATTACACATTCACAACACTCAGCTGATACCAGAGAAGCTGCATTGATTTACTCTTGCTGAGCAGCTGGCCAGTTTCTTTGCAAGTAACGTGCACATTGTCTTATTCCAGAAATAGTTCTGTGGAAGAAGTGAAGTATAAGTCACTTAGCTTCCCCCCCCACCTCCCCCTACTATTATGCACTTTTTAAAGAGGCCAGTAACAATATTTATTTTTATAATCTACCTTGTTTTCCTGGAATAGAAACTAAATTCATAGTGATTTTATCTGATTTTTTTTTTCTCTATTCTTTTATCTTAAAGTAATTACATTGTTGTATAGAGATAGAAATATCCTGATACCTCCTAACTTACAGTAGCCATTTACATTAAGTTCTGTCCTTGAGTATCATTCTGACTTCTGCTCTGTAGCCATTGTGACTTGGTGAGTCTCAAGAGATCTTCTTTTACATAATTTCTATAGTCTGTTACTCTAGGGGCTAAAAATTTTAAACAACATAAGAGTTCAATTACAAGCACAAAAAGAGAGCAGCTGTGGTCCAAATAACAGGACTATTTAGAAATTATATGGTAAAATGGGAGTTATATATATTGGTATATTTGTTGATTCTTCTAAGTATTGTCTATCAGGTATTTTTTTGGAAAAAACAATGTTGGGTAAGATTAAGATAAACCCCAGTTATTGTCTCCTGTCACAGAGGTTTTTACCACCCCAATGACAGCGTGGCTACTGAAACAGCTGCACTGGGATTTGGTACATTTGAAGATGTGAAAACATTTGCAGTGGAAAGAGAAAAAGCAGGCAAAGTCAAGGGAGCAGACAACTAACTTACCCCTGTGCTCAATCCCATATGTGCCCTGAGGGAGCAGAAACATCCAGTAAGGGAGCAAAAGTTAATACAACAATGGCTGAAAATTATTATCTAAAGGCAAACTAAAAAATGAAAATTAAAATTAGGAGAATAGATTCTTCTTTACAACTCTGGTTGAAAATCTGTGTTATAACAGAAAAAATAGTTTCAATGTGTCTTCGTAGAGTTTTGTTGAAAGCCAGAGTATTTCTATCATAGTTCTGAATATCTCAATTTTGGAATTTCTGTCCCCAAGCGTGCATTTCTTAGAGAATTTAGATGCATATACCTACATGGGGCTGGCTGGAATAGGGCTCTCCTTGACCAGGTCTACAAACTACAGTAAAGTAGATTGTAATTACAAATCTAATTCCCTAGAAATCTTACAATCTCAGGAGGAATGACTATGGCACTATTAACAATCCTTTCACATTTGGTTACAGTTTATTATTTTTAGCTTACCTGTGCTAAATTTCTGAGAATGATGGACCTTTTTTGCTGGTAGCAGGTGTCTCTGACAACACAGCTCATAAAAAATAGAATATTGAGGAAAGTTACACTGACCTGAATTTAACTTTCAAAAGAACTTCAGTCAGTAAGTCAGATCAAATAAATGAGGGCCAGCACGTGGCCTGCTCTGTTATTCATAACATCACCTGGAATATTACATCCTCATCAGAAACTCTTTCACGACCTTGGCAGAAAAAATAATAAATGGAAATGAGGAGGGAGCATACCTATATGCCAGTAATGATTTAATGTACTTACATGCAATGCCAGTATGCTGATGGTCTGAATCCTATAGCAGCCATAGCAGGTCAGAGCAAACCCTGTAACCTATTTTCTGAGCTTTATTGCTCATTTTTCAGATTAGTAGTAGCTTTTACTACATGGAAAGGGAATTGCTGTTTTGCTGATAATCTGGTTTTGGTATGATTCATCTTTGGTACTTATTCAGATTTTCTTTAACAGTCCATCATTTTTCTGCTCTCAGTACATCCTCAGGAATACTTAAATGAAGGATTCCACAGATTATAAGAGCCTGTCTGCTTCATCATTAGATATTACCTTTTTCCCCATTAAAGTCTTTTGAAGCTCTTGATTTCTAGCCAAATATCTGACAGTAAAATCAGTATGATGCTCCTATCCCATTTCTTGAAATCAGTTAATTAGACTCCCTCAGGGCTCCAAAGAAAAGCCTCTTATCTTTTCTCAGTTTAATTTCTGCTGTATCTGTTTGTGTCAGTGCTTTGTGAGAGAATACTCCTATTGCTTATTTACTTTACCCTTTTTTTTTACTTTTAGTTGCTCTTCAGAGTCTTTAGAACTTATGTTAAGAATTCATCATAGACCAGAAGTCCGAGACAAATTATGAAAAAAAAAAATTAAGTCTCATTTCTCTTTATGTTTCCCTCTTTCTCAAAGTATTGACACCTACTATGGCAGGGGCATATCTGGGGGAAAAATGACCTATTACAGTATTAATTATATGAAACTGAAATTAATACAAAACTGAGAGCATAAAGCCTCCTCCCATTTACTCTTTCAACCTTCTTTCAATCTGTTTTTAGAGGACATGTTAAAAGGAAAATCTGTAAGAGAAAAAGAAATATGTGAAAGGATTTGGCTGTGAAGAAAGAGAAAATTAAAGTACATGCAGAAGACAGTAAGCAGTTTGCTTATAAATGTGTCTTTCATGCACACATGCTGTTACTGTGTTACCTCTAAAATATTGAAATCTTAATATGATGAAATATTTCCACATGTTCAAAATCATACTTAAGATTTAATTTTGAAATCCACTATTAAAATGTGAATTCTGGGTCTGCTCCCATTGATATCAGTGTCAGCTTTATATGTTAATTAATAGGAGGTACTTTGGGATCCCAGTTAGGCAAACTGACAGAGTAAAACAAGATTTTCTGGGCTCCAGTTGCTCACAATATTCTAGAATATTCTTGTTATTAATGTGAACCTCTAACATTCTCAAACACATTGGGAACGAAGAGGAATGTTATGGAACTGGTGAGAAGAAAAAGAAGGATTAAGCCTGACATCAAAAAAGGTTCAGGGCTTATTTCTTCTTTGTCACTGATTACACTGAATCCTTGGTGCTCAGTACCACCTCTTGTCAAAGGACAAACCAGAACAACAGTAACACTGAGTTAAGCTTATTTCAGAGACAATTGTGAGAAGTAAAATATGCAAGAATCAAGAAGTGTGAGAAGCAAAAGAAGCTCTTGAGTGTTAGTGCCCACTGTCATCTACAAGAGTGCACAGTTCAGCTCAGGAAGGTCCTTTTTTCTTTCTTGTATTTATACAGCTGCTCCCCGTTTAAATGTAATGGTCATTTGCTGAAAACTGATCTGGATAAACTGAGTGTAATAATGTTTCAAAAAAATTATGAAAGGCCAGCCAAAGAAGTTGAGCTGTTCAGTTGCTTCATTCTCCATCACTCTGTACTTTGTAGAAAAATGCACATCTTTAACTTTGCTTTAACTAAGAAATGTGTACACGGTTACATTGGAAGATATGGTGATTTTACAAAGACATACAGCTTGTGATATTTGCAGTTATTTTTCAAGCATAATACAATTATGAATAATGGAATATATAGCATTACTAGTTATTCCACAAAACAAAAAGCTATGATATACAGACATGCATAATGTACACATCTGGTATGGTAGTGGACACATCCCACATCAGGAGCAGTATCAGGACACAGACACATATGAAAGTGAAAGGAATGGCATAAGTGGAAACAGGTTTAGAGGATTTATCCTCTAAAGGATGAATCAGGTCCAAAGGAGGGCAGATAGGCTGGTGAAGGGACTCGAGCACAGATCCTATGAGGAGAGGCTGAGGGAGCTGGGGCTGTTCAGCCTGGAGAAGAGGAGGCTCAGGGGAGACCTCATCACTCTCTACAACTCCCTGAAAGGAGGGTGTAGCCAGGGGGGGGTTGGTCTCTTTTCCCAGGGAACTATCAGCAAGACAAGAGGACACAGTCTTAAGTTGTTCTGGGGGAGGTTTAGGTTGGATATTAAAAAGAATTTCTTTATGGAGAGGGTGATCAGGCATTGGAATGGGCTGCCCAGGGAAGTAGTGGATTCTCCGTCCCTGGAGATATTTAAAAAGAGACTGGATGTGGCACTCAGTGCCATGGTCTGGTAACCGCAGGGGTAGTGGATCAAGGGTTGGACTTGATGATCTCTGAGGTCCCTTCCAACCTGGCCAATTCTATGATTCTATGATCCTAATAGTAATAGTTTGGTTTTCAGTCTTTAAATGGGCTTATACAAGATCAGGAGTCCACAAAAGCAATGTTGAAAATTACTGCATTTCTAAATGTCATAGGAAGGACAAGGCTTGAAGGAAAATTCACCCAAGAGGAGAATAAACTAAAGGACTTTGAAGTACCTGATAATATATTGACTAAAGAAGAAGAGACAGTAAGTACTCCTTCACTTTACTTTCTCCTCCTCAGCTCCAAAGCATAGAACAAACTTGTTAGATTTCACTAAAAAAATTTCAGCTCTCACATTGCTGAAGCAACTCCCAGCTAATTCCCAGCTTTCAGAGCTTCACTATGAAAAGGATTTCTCTATGTATCATCTCTCTGTGGCTGCATTATATATGATGGAACAAAGCCATTAATCTCTTCATACCTCTGTCAAAATGTGACTTCACAAATGTGAGAGCTCTCAGGAGTCCTCAAGGCTCATTCAACTCAATTGCTCACGATTGCATTGAATGGGCACAGAAAGTGGATAAATTCCCAGATGGCAATTTAAAAATGTGATCAGAAAGCACAGAATCTCCCACCCCAAGCAATTGTAAACAGGGCTTAGGAGGTTCTTACTGAGTTCTGAATATCCCTGAAATATAACATGAACAGCTGTGCTGCTGCTTAAGTAGAGCAGAGCTCTGTTCTGTTGTCCATCAGCTTGCAATAAGGAATAACCAATCTCATATAGGAGGGGTCTTTTGCTGTGGTTTCTCCTGTGCTCCTATGGCAATATAACTGCAGTGAGAGTTTTCCTCTCTCTCTGACATAAAGCAAAATATATTCGTGCATCTTGGCTCACTGAGAGCCTGTTCTGTGCATACCTTCACCATCCCACTGCCTGAGCTCCCAGGCAGCAACATCCCAGTTCTCTCTATGGAAAGGATGGCACTTGGGATGCCAGTAGTATTGTTGAGTGTCAAGAGGGATGCAGTACTCTTCTGTTTGTTCTTTGCTTGAGGAGGAACACCAGCATTACTTGTGTTTTCATGTAAAGGTCCAGCGTTGGAAGTTATGAAGGTGCTGGTGAGAATATGTTGTTGCATAAGTCTTATTCACAGAATAAGTCTGTGAATACAGTTGGAATGGGATCTGGAGTACTGGTATGATTCATCTGTTTTACAGTAGGCTGTTACAGGTTTTATACAAACCACGGCTGGACTGGAGAGTGTTTGTTCAAATACTACTATACACATATTGTTTTCCTTTTGATGGTGTCTGCTATGGGCAGATAAATTTTTTAACATTTTAAATATGCTAATGTTCATGTCATACTCCATGAATTCTTAAACAGTCTTTTGGCCTCAGGGATGAGATTTTTGGGGTAGACTAGGTCATTTAATAAAAGGATTGAAGTTTCAGGATGCTAAAACATGGCAAGTGTAAAACATCAATTCATATTTATAGTGATACGTTTTTCTTGGTTCCAGAGGCAACATGACTTAAGAACATTAAAGCAGAATTTTTAATAATTAGAATCTACAGATTAAAGCAGAGATTTTTTATTATTATTTTTTTAATACCAAGCAAAGCCATTCATCATAGTTTAATGGAATAAGGAGTCAGGTTCTTAAACATAATGACTCGAAATCTCAGTTTCCACTTTCTTACACTAAAGCTTTTTTTCCTATGGTATGAACATGACACCAGTTTAACTGAAATGTATCTTTGTTTTGTGAGTTGAATTCATGTGGAAAAAAAGGCGTTATCGCATTTTTGTTCACTTTTACTATCTTGTACTCAAATATAGAGAATTTTTCCTTACATACTCATTCTTAATTCACTTAATGCAGCACATAGTTGTTTCTGAAGATAATATTTATATTTTTCATGGCTTTTTAGGCCTCTCAGGCACTTTACAGAAGTCAAAGATACGATCTTTTACTGAAGAGGCTGAGGGAATATGAGGGTTTGTGTTAACAGACAACCTGCACAACTTTAATTTGAATCATCCTTGACAACATCAAACATCCAGGTGCAACATAATCTGATATGGCAAATTGAAATTGATGTATGAGAACGGGGCTGTAATATATTCAGGTTTTCCTAGTTTGTTTGTGGTTTTTCCTTACCCAGCATCTTTTTGAAGCTGTGTTTTCAATTTGTATGTGCACTGGGAGTCTGTTTATCCATTAACACAGAGCAGCCCACTCAGGGCATAGACTGCAAAGTCAGCAGTTGTAAAACTGTACCATGTCTGCTGTAATGGTATGACTTTGTATATAGATGAAGCTATAGGGGGCAGAGGAAAGAAGAAAGCAGGTTATAGTGTGAATGGGTAAGAAACTAATACTCTATAGAAAAAGGGCTTTTGTCTATATTCCTGACCCTACACTTCAATACAGAGCAGCTTTGTAACGATTGCTATATTTATGGTCTGCGTTAAGTTAATAATGTAAAATTCCCTGATTTAGCTTTCTGCAGCCTAAATTCAAAGAATTTTTTCATTAGTATTGGTAAAATGATCTTCTGATTAGGCACAAGAGATTTTACATTACGCCTTTTTGCAGTCACAGAACATGTTACCATGTACTTTTAAAACCTGTTCTCATCTTTAGACTGCAGTAAATCAGGGAAATATCTGCTCCTCTTGCTTGGTTGTGGAATAAATCACTGTTGAAGAATCTCTGATATCTTGCTATTGTAAATTATGACATACTGTTGAAACAGTCGGTTGGGAGGACATAGATTGGGAATAGCAATATACCTCTAGTTATTGAAACAGGCTTATTCAGATCCACCTGTCTTCCAAAACAAAACCTGGTGAAAAGTAAGAAACACTGCTGACTGGTGGATCCTGGGAAACAAAGAAGCAGTATAGTGATAAGGGTGGAGCAGTAATAGATCTGTACCATTGCATTCACTTATTTGGTTACTAATACTCCTTCTAAAAGGCCTGTGAACACAATGAAAAACTTCGATGTCAAGTTTCAAAATGGATATTCACAAATATTAGCTTTGGTCCAGGGAGGATTTTTCTCTTAGGGTTCTGTTTACAGTCAAGGATGACAGTCAGATTACTCTTAACCAGTTGCTAAACTGTTAATTGTCCAGGTGCCCTGTAAGAGCCTCTTCCCAACAGTGGAACAATGCTTGGCAGTCTTCCACCAGCTTGAAGAGCCGCTTCATTTCCCCAGTGGAAGTTTGGACTTGAGTATAGTCACAGCCCCCTAGCATTAGGCTTGCTCTCCTCAGATGTTTGTACACCCATTTCGAAGCATTTCACAGAGCCTCGGTGCTCCTCAGTCCATACACTGAAAACCTCTGCTGAAACCAGAAACAAGGGAGACTGACCTAGCTAAGCTATACTGAGCCTTTCTGAATATTTCCAGAACTATTTCCATTTTTGTGTGTACACAAGAGATGCCATAGAATACAACACCTTGTGCACTTCTGTGTCTGGTCCCAATGCTGCTTAGTGTTGAGCATCAGGAGAACTTCCTCTGTCTCGCATTAGTTGTAACTTTCTCTTTTGCTCCACTCCCTTCTTTTCCAGTGCCTTGATAAAGAATGAGCATTTGATTTGTTTGTCAGTGATCATTTTTATCTTAGAGAGATTCAGGAAAGTAAATCAAGGAAACCTTCTTGCATTTCTTTAAGGGATTCAACTCTGAAAGTCTGGGCAGCAGCCAGCCTGTAGTCACATGAAAAATAAATTGTAAAAAGGCAAGAGGATGAGTACTGTTCCCTTGCTACTGGGGAAAAGTTGTGGCACAGAGTTGTGATTTAGCAGTTGTTCTGAGCACTGCCATAGCAGAAGACTGTGACATCAATTTTTGTTTCTGTGTAAGAAGGTATTGCCAAGGTTGAACTATTCAGACGATCAATATAAGCCTGAATTTCTTAATGATGATTTTGTAGCTGTTTGTTTATAACCATCAACAAATCCAAAATGAAATAGGTATTGTATATCTGTATATATATACCACTGTATATATTGTATTCAGTGGTATTTCACTGTAGCATTGTGTTCTGAGGATGTGTGTAGGGTAATATATTTTTAGACTACTTGTGGTCTCATTGGAAAATCAGAGGAGCTTTTGGGCATAAAATCTGTTGTAAAAATCTCAGTGTAATAGATAACTCCTATTCAGGGAATAGCTCTTTGCTGAGCTATAAGAAAAGAAATTTACAGCCACAATCTTTGTCCTTCACCTTAAAGTTTTGCAGAGGGTTGGTGAATCTAACAAATCCAACTTTGTTACCTATTCATTTGCCTATTTTGAGAATATTACTTAGTGGAATAACAGGAACCGAAGTGGTGACCTCTGGTTTTAGAAAACAAGCACCTTTGCTTCTTTGCTTTCTAAGAACATAAGAAAATGAGATCTATAAATTGTAATGGTTTATTGACCAGAACAATAAAATAATGTCTGACTGATCTAGTCTGATTCTCTGTCCTGCCTAGGGTGCAGGCACAGATGCTTATAATCAAGAAACACCTAATAAATACATGCCAAAATTACTATCTTCTCTGCTTCAATCTTACCACTATATGATACAGAAGCAAATAGTGGTTTGTGGTTATTTTTTTGCTTTTTCACTCCACTTTATTTTGTGACCCACCAGGTGAAATAATACAGCCTCTAATCTGAACTATGAGCTGAGTTTGAGGCAGGCAGGCAATTTGAGTGATCTTAAAATTAAAAAAGCCCTACCTGCCTCATGATAAAGAGGTTTCTCTGTTTAAAAGCAATGAGACCAAGGTTTTATTAACCTGCATTTGTGACTATTGTTTGGTGGGCTTTTTGTTTTGTTTTGGTTTTGGGTTTGGTTTTTGTTTTTTTGTAGAAACAAAGTATGTGCAGTATGTGTCAAGGAATCTACACTAGAGACAAGCTTTTATTTCAATACAGACAATTTTCTACGCAGCACACTAACACATATTTAGTATTTGTGACAGGATCAATGCCAGTTTGTTAGTGCAGATCCCAGCACAAGGGGAGCCTTAGTTCGTAGGAAGGTTTAGAGCTCTATTAACTACTGTGGCAACACCCCCAATAAGGTTGTGTGTTCACTTCTTCTAAAAACCATGGCATTTGAGTGCCACTAACCCTTAACTACTTCCATTTTTAAGAGGGAGATATTTTGTCTGGTAGCTTCAGGGTCCTGGAGTAAGGTCTCCAGAGAAAAGAGCACTTGTCATTTCTCAGAGGTCCAGATCCACTGAAAATCTGAAAACAACACCAGCAGGCTGCAGTGCCCAGCTGAGACACAACTTTGGCTTTTATCTGGGCTTTTCTGCTTGAGCTATCAGTTGGAAGTCCCCCTTGAAGAAATTTAGAGCTTGGATATAGTCTCAGAATTTAATAGAAGTGCTTGTTTTAACTTGCTTCAAAGAAGGCCGAGGGAAATTCCGAGTAACTGGAAAGATAAGGATAACTGAAGTCTTTGGACCTTTAAACTGTTAAAGCTTTAGCTAGTTTTATGAGCCTCAATGTGCACACTTTCACATCCCTTAGCAGACAGGAACTGGTAAGCAATCAAGCAAGTCTGAAATATGTTTCTGCAAGTCAGTGATTTCAAAGTCTATCATGAAGTATTTTTATAATTTACTATAGTGCTGCATGTTAATGGGTGATAGCCTGTCCTCACAACATCAGAGGTTGTGATTTCTTGTTCTGATACCTGCTGTTCTTTCACAGAGTGAGTTTTAATTTAAATAGATCTGAATATGGAAAGCACTTGGGAAACTTGGCATAGTTACAGAATGTAGTTTTGAAACTTGGAATATTTTTAGGGTGCTTTGTTGGTTTATTTTTTTTTATTTTGCCAATGTGATTCATGTTTGCCTGACCTGCTTTTGCAGACACAGCTCAGGTTGTCTGTGACACACTTAAAGACAATATTTACAGTTGTATCTGTTCAACAGTAACTACCCTGGAGATTAATCTGATGCTTGAGAAAAAAATCTTCATGAATTTGAAATAGAAAGTAATTTACCAATTAGTCTTTAAAGAGTCTAGACAATCTGAATATAAAATTTATTCCTTTTTTGAAAGTGCAGTTATTGTTTATGCCACTGGATATAGCTTAAACCATTTCAGTTTATTAAATTATCTTTGAAAGCTCATGTCTTTAGCATGGATGTGAAAGATTTTATAATATTTCCTATTGCCTGGTGGATAAAGATTAGATTTCTCAGCCTGTAGGTCTTGGTAGCATCACTAACACAAAACTGAGCTGAGAGAAAAAGAATTTAATAACTTGGAACAGATTTGAAGAGCAGATGTCTGGAAATGTGTATTTGGTGGCCATGCAAGCTTTTCTGTAGTATGATATTTAAGCTGTACTTGTGTGAATCAAGATCGCCATCCCATGGTTGCTCACAGACTCGTTTTTCAATACGATTCCAGAAAAGATGTGTACCCTCACCATGTCTCTTTGCAGGCTGCTTGTACTTAAATAAAAGAACCCTTTGTCCATGCCATATCTTAAATATTCTCTTTTTCCATACTGTACATTGTGTTAAACTTCTTTCCAACTGGTAACACTCTGCAACTTTACTTGCCTACCACAGATAAATTATGAGATATGAGAAGTTATCACAAGGGAGGAGAGCATAGGAAACAGATGAAAAACCAAGTATTGCGTAGCCAGATTAAAATGAACCTGCAGCATAGTCCCCCCAGGCTAAAAAGTAATAGTTATTTTGTCGTCTTAAAAGAAGCATTTTGGATGCTACTGCATCTTTGCCTGCCAAGCGAAATTCTATAGCAGAGCTATGGCCAAGTTCAATCCCGAAACTTAACTTTGCTTGGTGAAAAGACAAACTGTGGGGCTATGATAATTACATATTATCCTAGTGCTTCAGTATCCTGTAGTTTCTCACAGGACATTGTCTAATCCCTAATCCTTCATAGACATTTTTACAGATGCTTTTACAAAATAAGCTGACATCAACTGCTTGTTCCCCAAGCCATTATCTGTAGAATGGCTTCAGAGCTCTCTTAGCATAAGATTACAGATTCTGCTTTCAGTAGAAATCCTCAAAGTAAATCCCAACAATTGGAGGAAAGGACTGAGCAGTTTTCTGTTTATAAAAGTTGAGTAACAGTTTGTTTGAGACTGCTCGTCGGTATGTGTCCCACTTGAAATGCTGACTGTGTCTGCCAATTTATGTAATTGTCTGATACAGATTTCTGCTGAATATGTATTTTCCCTGACCGCATTGTGCTTGACACTAATGACATCTGAAGAGATGTCCATATGTGAAATTTGAGAGGGCTGGAACAATCCATAAATGTCAGGAAATCAGCAGAACATGTAAAGTCAATACTATGAAATTACTGTATCGTAAAGTCCTCTGTGAATAATTTAATTCTTGAGTAATTTTAGTGTAGTGCAAACTATGCCAAATGGTAAAATTACTCCACAACTGTATGGGAGCATCCGCACTATGTAACAGGAACTAATTTAAGGCATGTGAAAACAACCTTTTGTGTGTCTGGTTAGACTGAACTAAGAAACTGCTTTCCCTGACTACTCATCACCATTCAGTGGGCAGAGGCTGCTGCCTTTATCTGTACAGCTGGTGCAGGTTGGATGAGCACTTTCTGACCTGTTTCAGTGCAAATTTAAGCAAGCCACTGCTATATATATATTTTTTTTTTAAACTGGGTCATGTAATTGGTATGGAAGCTTTGAAAAACACTTAACTGGCTGCATTGGTAGAATAACATTCTTTACATGAAACAGCTGGAGAAAGGCAGGAGATACAATTTTGAGCTGCTGCGAATGAAGGTGTATTTCATCATCATGTATAGTCCTTGGGTTTTTACCAGCAAAGTTGTGGTTAGACCACAATTAACAGCAGCCTTTCTTTGTCATTTACAAAAACGCCTTGAAATACATCTTATTCTACCTGCTTTGGATTATCCTGGGAAAATATTGCAGATGTGATTAACCGTGCTCATATCATGCATTTTTTCCTTCATAACATGGTGCCAGTCTTCTCTGATGCTGTGTAGATGTAAAAGAATTAGAACTGCTTGATTGCAGTTACATTTGTTGATTGCTAACAGCAGAAACAAAGCAATATATTTATTGATGCATACCCATTTTCCAGGCAGACCATAATCCCAGCCTTGCTTAAATATGGTGATCTTTCTAGCACTTATAACCAATCAGCAATTTGGTATCCACCTTGCTTTTTGCAAACAGACTAAAACTATGGCTTCCTGCCTCAGACATCCTGTGTGTCTAAGGAGGTGGGTACAGTGCAGACCAAGACACTAATTACATTTATGAATAGTCATATTATACCCTGCATTACAGCCAAATATGGCCAAATGATGGAATCCCTAAATGCACAAAACTACCAGTATATTTTAAAAAGAGAAAACACCGTTAAGTATCATTTCCTCACTGGAAGAGATAGAAGCTAATAATTAGTGTATATAACTTCATACAGAGAAAACACAGGTGGTTGATTTTGTACGTTTGAAATCACCAGTGTTACATTAATATTGCAATATAGCCTGCAGGTGGCAATAGCTATTTAATTTAGTAAACTAAGCCAGCTATCCAGCTGGCTTGTTCTGGTGCTCATGTTAGCTTTGAACCTCACAAGATAACTCAGTCCCCAAGAGCCCTACCCAGTGTATTCTCAGCTTTATAGCTGAAGAATCTGCTGTGCAAGTAGTCATTTGTCAGACAAGTGTCAGAGCTGGGATTAAATTTAAGTTCCAGTCTCCTCTTCCATATATTCTGTATGTTATCTCATTTGGACCTTCTGAATGTTTTTCCTTTATGTTGCATACAAATTTATGATGTGTTCTAAGGCAGGTATAAAGCATGTGAGGTGGCATTTCACATAATGTGTTCAGTTTTGGGCTACTCACTAGAAGAAGGACATTGAGTTGCTGGAGAGTGTCCAGAGAAAAGCAATGAAGCTGGTGAAGGGTCTGAAGCACAAGTCTTATGATGGAACTGGGGTTGTTTGGTCTAAAAAAGAGGAGACTGGGGGGGAGACCTTATTGGTCTCTATCAGTACCTAAAAGGAGGTTCTAGTGATGTAGGAGTTGGTCTCTTCTCCCATGTAATTGGTGATAGGATGAGAAGAAATGGCCTCAAGTTGCACAAGGAGAAGTTTAGATTGGATATTAGGAAAAATGTCTTTACTGTAAGAGTGGTCAGGCACTGGAACAAGTTGCCCTGGGAAGTAGTTGAGTCCCCATCCCTGAAGGTGTTAAAACATGTGTGGACATAGCACTTCAGGGCATGGTTTAGTTGGCATGGTGGTGTATTGACTCTACAATTGTATGAACTACGTATCTCAAGGCCCCTCTTTCTTATGTATACCTTTGTACTTGTATTGAGAGACATCAGAAAGATGTAGGTATGCATGTGTATGCACACTGGGAGTTATCTTTCTAACATCATGTAAGATGTAAAATTACTTTTCTTTTCTGTGAATTATGTGGAATGCTATTATCTATAGGCTATGAAGAAGGATGGGTTTGTATAGTGTCCTTAAAACTGATTAGAGTATTATAGCTGTAATGCTCACGAGTTTTTTTCTTGGGACAAAGTCATGTGGTGTCTTCTCAAATTAGTAAGACATCACTCTCATAAAGCATTATGTCTGGAGGTTTTGGCAACACTGCTGTCAATAACTGCTAAAAAGTGCATGGAAAAAAAAAAAATCTGGTCCTTGACTTGTCAATAGTTTGCTTTTGTTTTCTGTAAATAGACATCAGGTGTCTCTGCTGTTTGGACCAACTGTTCAGCATATCTTCAGCCAGAAATTTAATATGAGGTGAGAATGAGAGAGAATGTCCACAAGAGAAGAGGATAAACAGGAGGCAGATGGTCCATGTGTGAAACTTGAAATGCTAGACAGTGGATTAAGAAGCTCTTTTAAAAAGCTACTTCACAACCTTAAAACAATCAAGAAAAGTTGCACTAACTCTAGCTAGAGGATGAAGAAGTTTATTCTGGTCATGCCCCATTTGCTGAACTACTGTAGGATCTGCTTGTCTAAACAGCAACCAATCTAACAGCAGCTGATTGCTGTCCTGTAAGCAGTGGGTATCATAAAAGTGCCATCTCCCTGCATGGTTTTATCAAACCAGTTACCAGACTGATCCAGCTCAGAGCTAGGATGCAGGTGAGAGCCAGAAGAAAACCATTTGGGCAGTCATCCGCTTTCCAGGTTGCAACAACGCATCAAAGATGCTTCTTCAACCTGTCACCATGTTGTAGGAGAGTCCCCATGGTTCAAGTGCTGTGATGGCTTTTGTACTACACAAAGCAGCAGCTCACAGGCATGGAGCTTTGCTGTGGAAAGGACAATAAGTCTGTCAACAGTTTATGGGATCAGAAGGGATGTTACAATGGGAGGCACAGTGGTAGGAGTCTGCTACAGAATGCATAACCAAGAAGTGAGGGTGAAAAAAGCCTTCCTTAAAAAAGTGGAAGAAGTATCCTGCTCACAGGCCCTGCTTCTCAGGAGGTCTTGAACTAGTCTTACATCTGCTGGATGAACACAATGGCAGGGTGCAAAAAAGTAGTGAGATTTCTGGAGCACATGGGGGACACATTTTTGGTAGACCAACTCAATGAGGTACTTTCCTGATCTTCTGGTACAGAATGGGAAAGCACACTTAGGCAGCTGCAGTGACCATAAAAATATCCCCATGGACTTAAGGAAGGTGAATAGCAGTCTAAAGACTGTAGACTTAAAGGGCTTGTTCAGGAAACTAGTAGGAGGAATCTCATGAGACATTGAAGGGCAAATAAGAGGAATTATTGAACATAAAGAAAATTTTCCTTAAACCAGAAGAAAAGAAAAAAAAAATAAAGAAAATGAGCAGACATAGCAAGAAGTAATCTAGGCTGAAGAGGGAAATCTGGACTGAGCCTAAGGAAAAAAAATTGAATGTATAGAAGGCAGAAGCAGGTTCAAGCTACCCATAAGGAATATGGAGGCATCACTGGGACATGTAATATGGACCTGCTACTGAACAATTGTGTCAAGGGACACAAAAATGTTAAATATGTGCATTGCTTTGGCCTTTACCAGCAAGGTCTTCTCTCAAGCTTTTCTGATTTCTCTGCCTAGTAGCTAATCTTGAGAGTGGTATTACTCGTGGTAGAGGATGATAAAATTTGAAACTGCTTAAGCAGACTGAATGCATACAGGCTCATAGGTTGGGTTGCATCTGAAGCTGCTGTAGAAGTTGTTGCATGTCATTGCAAGACTTCTCTCTCTTATCTTTGAAAGGTCATGTTGATAGCAGGTTTTGACAACCTGAAAAGGAGAAATGTCATGCCCAGCTTCAAAAATGGTAAGAAATATTATCTGGTAAATTGCAAGCTGTTGAGCCTTATCACAGTGCATTAGAAAACTAAAGAGAAAAATAATTTGAAAACTAATCAGAAAACTAAGGAACTTGACTGCTAAAGAAACAAGGTGGCAAAAACATCATGAAGTGCTGTAGCGAGGATGGACCATAGGGATAACTGCAATGGAAAAGCACACTGCAGACAAGTTAAACATGAGACAGCATTGCACCTTTACAGCAAACGTATATTGGGCTACAGCAGCAAAAGTGTATCCAGCAAGATGAAGGAAGTGATGACTCTCCTCTCACTTGTAAGAGTGCATATGAAATACTTTTCCTAGCTTCAGGTTCCTTGGTACCAGCAAGACATCGACAAAGTGGAAGCATATGACATACAAGGAGAAGTAGAGAACTGTAATTGACTCACCTGGACAAGGGTAGAGGTCAGTGAGTCCAATTGCTGCCTTGAATTACCTAATGGATAGTTACAGAAAAGCTGGAGCTAAACTATTCTTGGAGATGCACAGTAGCAGGACAAGTGACAATGAACACAAACTGCACCAAAATATTGGCTGGATGTAGGGAGGACTTTGTCACCATGGGAGAGATTAGGCACAAAACAGATGCCTGAAGAGGCTTATGAAATTCCATGCTTTGAGGTTTTTGAAACTTGACTTACCTAACCTGAAGTTGTCCCTGCTAGTAAATTGCACTAGGTGACCTCCAGAAGTCCCTTTCAATACAGTTTTTTTCTGTAAATGTGTGGTTAACTTAATATAAGTCCTTAATGAAATTCCTGTTGAGGTTGACATATTTCATAAAAATGATTAAAATTAAAAAAAAAAATTAATTCTTCACAAAAGCCTCCAGGTAATGAAGGCACAAAAGGTGTGCAATCATTAATCATGCTTCCCTATGCTCAGAAAGGAGAAGAGGATTTCAAATCTGTTTTAGTGCCTTCAGGGGGCACTGATGGCCCTGCTTGTCCCTGCCCAGCTCCTCCGAGCTCCCCTCACCCTGCCCACACCCAGGACCCCATGTCAGCCCCCCAGGGCCATCAGGCCCGGTCCTATTGGTGCCACAGCAGGGCTGACCTCCAGCTCCCCACAAGCCTGCCCAGCCATGTCCCAGCCTGGATCCATACCCAGGGAGGTGCCTGGTACCCAGATCTGGGCCTGGCTGGGGCTGGGATAGGCTCTGCCCCAAGACCCCACAGGGAGCCCATGGTCCTGGCTGTAGGGAGTGTCTGTCTCCATGGGGCCCTGACAGCCTCCTGTGGGGCTGTGCAGGCGGCTGGAGAGCTTTGACTTACTTAACAAAACAAGATAATTTTTTTTTTTAAATGTTATGCAGGACATAATGTGAATTTCAGACAAATTTTAGTCTCTCCCGAGTCCAAAAATTGTGTCTTCCAAAACAGAGGATGGCCTTGAACTTTTGTCGTCATACCCATGGCCACATCGTGGCTGCTGCTGTGGCCTGCAGGGATCAGAGCAAAAAGCTGATGGGTTTGTGTCCCAGGAGCTAAGCTCTCCTCAGGGATGGTGAGAGAGCAGTGAAGGTGCCTCCATCTGGGGTAAGGGGAAAATCAGTGTGGGAACAAAAAAATTGGAGGAGAGGACATCAGAATTCTTAACAAATCTGGTTTCTCTTTATCTGTGCTATGTGTAACAGCAAATGTTCAACAAGACGGTGGTAGAGCTGACCCAGGGCTTCTCTTTTAAAAACTGAAAATGGCATACACCTCAAAAGAAGTGTTCCTTGGGAACAGGCCATATTTTTTTTTCATGTTTAGCCAGGAAATGTTTCCTCATTTCATGCTCAAATATCCAGGTAGAAGCAAGTGTCTCTCAGGCACTTTTCATAAAAGTCGCTGATATGGTGAATAGGACATCTGCTTGGTATAAACCCTGTGCTCAGCTCTTGATCTAATGCAGTTTGCAGAGAGCAATGAAAATTTCCTTGACTGTGAAAGCTATCATTTTTTTGTGTGTGTCAGATTTCTTTTACTTCCCCTGTTGGAGCTCTGTAACTTTAAATAATTTAAATACACATTGAAGCAAAGTGTTTAACGTGACTCTCCTGTAACCTATGTGAAGGATCTAAACATGGGATTGTAAAGACATTTGGAGGGGAGAAGGAAAGACAATATCCAAAATCTCTTTTTCAGGACTAAACACTGATTGTTTATATCCCTGTGTATGTCATAAACACAAAGCTTGCTTCTGTTCCAGGACTGTACTTGAAACTTACCATTGATTTTCCTAATTTTATTCATTGAAAACATTGAGAATTTGTTGAAGAGAAAATCTCAAATATATTAGTAAAGTGGGAGTTTTCTTCCTCAACCAGTTAGTCCTGCAGAAAAGATAATCTCCCTTGCTGAGCTGTACTGCCAGAGCTCTTACTTTTCATGAAAAGAAATCATGATTTTTGCAAAAAGTGTCATAATTGATGGTTGGCAGCACAGAATCATTGCTTGCTGAGTAAACATGTTCAAGCAGAGAATAAATAAATCCTCATCATAAACCAGGATTTGGAGAGGGGTAATAAGGAAACATGTTAGGGTATTTTTACTATGTTAAATGTGCCTGTTACCAGGCTATAGTAAAATTACTATTGTGACTACTTTTCTCCCCACAAAGAGTGGATCACAGAATGGTTTGGGTTGGAAGGAACCTTAAAGATCAACTTAAGATCAGAGTGGGCAGATGTGGGGTGTCTGTGTTTAGGGAGGGGGGAAATGTTTTATGTCAGGAAGAGATGACAGGTAAGGATTTATCTTCTGCTTTCTGCTACAGACTGCACTGTGAGCTGTCAACCTTAGGATGAATTCAGCTGGTGAAGGAAAGACCCTTACATATGTTATTTCCAAAGGCTTTCATTGCGTTTCAATACTTGATGGTACTGAAATATATATATATATACACATAAATATTATGAAAGAGTCACATGCTATCTTCTGTCATTGAGGTGAGCTTTCATTTATTTTCTCCCCAAGTAAACACATTATTTGGGTGTTTGTTGATGAGTAGTATTTCTGGCAGTTTGACAGTGAACTTCTAGCCTGACCTTAAAGCAGCCGCCAGATTGTGTGGTGCAAGTTCCTGCTGTATGGTTAGGAGTTTTCATGCTTGAACTCACACTTTGCAAAGCTTTGTGGAAGGGACAGTTTACACAAAATTGCAGGGGATGGCAGATGACCTTTAAAAAACTGCACAGAATACTGCTGTTTGACTAACAATGAATGTCTGTGTAGACAGATGACCTAGAGGTAACAGCCCGGATGTCTTGGGCTCCTGACAGAAGAATGCTGTCAGTGCATGATCCTTTTGTTTGGGATTTCACTTTCCTTGGGGTCGTTAAAAATGCAAAACTCCTGGCTTTAAGGTATGACTAAGACTGCAATTTTTCATTCAGGCTTTTGCCTCTGAAAGTGCAAGGTGTTGGCTTTTTAGATAAAGCTCTCTGCAGGTTTTAAGCAGAGAGCAATAGACTAATGATGCATTTTGCTCCCTTGTGACACTAATGCTCTGGAACTTTCATTCTGAGCTATTTTATACAGCAAGGAAAATAAAAACATAGACTACATAGACTACATAGACTGTGTCTATTTTGCTAAATAAAACGTGACCAGCTTTCTGAACCTTGGCTCTGTGACCAAGAGTATGGACAGGATCACATTAAAATGGCTTAGTTAGCTCCCTTCAGGGTATGTGTCTTGGAGTCAGATAACTAGGAAGGTGCAAACCAGAGCAGACAAAGAGTCTGCCAGTTAAGCAGTGTGAATTCCAGTGCTTGAGCCTGCTCAGCCTGTTTTTCTTTTATTTAGATATGTTAAAACAACTTGAAAGAGCAGACGATATCTGTGTCACAGGCTGTAGGCACAAAATGCCACTTCTGAATGGATTTCTCCTTCTTTCAGTGAAGCAAATGTAGAAAGCAGGGGTCTATTTAAGCTCAGTCAGGCTATTCCAAACCAAGGACTGTTGCCTGACTAGCATTTTATGCTTAAAGACTATGGTGATGACTGTGTGTTGGTTTTGTTCGGGGGTTTTTTTTGATACAAGAAAGCCTTTCATGTTAAATGAGATGGTTAATGCTGTGGATTTTTCACCAAGCTGCAATATCTGAAAGTTAACATTACAGAATGAGTAAGTTACATTAGGAGCCAAGACTTGCAGAGATGTAGCTGCCCAAGTGTCTTACTTACAAGTGGGTGAACTGTGGTCAGTTTGACTCATGGCAGCTGCTGCTCCCCACAAGCAGCTCCACAAGTCTCCAGGTATCCATTAGGATGTGTGCCATTAAACAATGTATTCTGTTTGCAGCTCTAATAATGAATGAATTCTTCCCCATTCTTCTAGAATAAGGTATTTACTGAGCAATCTTATCTACTTAAAGATGTCACTTCTCATTGCAGGGAAGGTTGAACTGACTAGATGACCTTTAAAGGTCCCTTCCAACTCAAACTATTCTATGTTCCTATGATTTACCCTCTTGCACCACTTCCAGATTTGGGAGCTTTGTAAAAACCTGTATTATAACTGCCATAATTTGTAGTGCATAACTCAATTTCTTCTGTTTATGATGGAGTGTGAACTGAAAGCCAAGCAGATAATAAAAGTGTATTTCAAATCAAAGAAATCAATATATGTAAGTCAAGCCAATTAATGCTAAGGCATAATCAATCCTACCTGACCAGTGAATAAACTCACTAAGCAGCTAACAGCAAAGCAACTAGATTCCCCTATGCATGCAAGAAGAAATCTATTGCACAGTGATTATGGAGCTTTTCTCCCCAAGGGCTGGTGGAAGAAAAAGCCTTACACTGGCTTCACATATGCTTCTAAAGATCAACGTTTTGTGGTTACTTTACACATTTATTTTCCATTCTCAGAAGAGGCAGTTACTTTAAGAAAATAACCCAAGTGGTAGATCTGGGCAGGGAAACACTTACCTACATTGCAGTCTTCTTCCACAGGAATCCTGGTGATTACTGCTTTGCTAATGCAGGAGCTGAGCTAGAAAACCAGCTCTGAGCATATCTATGAGATGACAGTCACCATTTGCCCTTGCTTGGGCCAGTCTGATCTTAGCCTTTTAAGAACTACATTCCCAGGGGAGCAGGGTCTTGTATACAATATTTTTGTATTCCACAGACTTTTTTTTTTCCTCAGGTGTTTTTTTTTTGTTTGTTTGTTTAACAGTGCTTCAGTTTTCCTTCAGTGTAATATTTGAGTTTCTCAGTCTTAGATTATTGTTTTTCTTTTGGCTTCCATATTAAAGGGGGAAAGGCTTTGTGTTTTGGTTTGGTTTGGTTTTTTTTTTTTGTTTTGTTTTTAAAACATGGGGAGAGACCAGATGCCCAGAGATTCTACCGCTCAGATTCTCAAGCCCAGCGAGGTGCCCACCTCCTACATGGCAGGAATTCCTCTGTGTGTTGGAGGGTCTGAGAATGACTTGGTTGGAATCACACAGAAAGCACGTGGCCTACCAGGGAATGCGGACAGTGAATTGGCCTCCTGTATTTTCAGTGAAAAAGGGCTTGTGGGCAATGCACTGAACAGCTGTTTGGAGGAAGCAAGAGGGAAAAAACAGTGATGTGAAGGGTTTGGAGAGTGCTACAGCTCAGCCTAGGGTCTTTCATGGGTCTAATTTTATGCTCTCAGAGTGGCAGTGCCTTACAGAATAAATTGCACTCACAGGAGGCACTTAATTTGAAGATATTAAAATGAAAAATAGAAAAATAGAATTACATGTTCAGGAACTGTGGGGCAAAGCGAAAGAGTTTTCATACCAAACATTTTTAAAAATATGTATAGATACACACAGGTATTATTCCCAGTTTCTAATATAAGGACAACAGTGTCTGTGGGTGAAGTGGTGAATTTTCCCGAAGTTCACTGTTCTGATTGCACTTGCTGAATGCATTTTGTTAATTTTCACTTTAAGCATAAGAAACACATCAGCTACAGCATCCACACATCTTGCTTTTCCTTTTGACCCACAAAGTATTCCATTTAATTATACTCCAATTAGTTGGACTGTTTGAATTCTGAAGACTACAATATCGAAAAATAATAATAATGAGAACATAACAAGTTTTAAAATACCTTTCTGGAGGCTTGAACATGGAAATAAAGCCACAGGGGCAATTGGACAGTTTGCTGGAAAAGAAGGTTTATTAAAAATATAATGTAAGAAGCAAAAATAATATAGATAGATTCAAAATACCCCTGTTGTAATTCTTTGATTCTTTAATTTTTTTATTTTTTTTTTTAAGTTTAAACCAACCTTTTGGAAATAGGATTCATCTTCTGAACACTGGCTCAGGGTATACAGTCTTCATGTATTATAGATTAACAGTATTAAGTAGACTCTGGGCAAATTAACAGAAGCTTCACTGAACAGTATCTGGCTTATCATATATTTTAGTTGTTTCTACCTCTCAGCTAGAAAATGTGAATGTTTATTTGCAGAAATATATTTGATGTTCAATAAATTTTTTAGTTCAAGAAGATCCATCTGTCTTTCCTTTTATTTCATGCATCTTACCACTGAGACAGTTCAAGGAAAATCAAGTTTCATTCTTCAAAAAAATTGATGCCTAGGAATGATTATGTGGCTTGTGTTGTGAAACAGGCCAAAAAGCAGCTGAGAGCTTGGTGTATTAAGTCCAAGATTCCCATCAGTGTTACAAAGAACATGGCTGGGTTTTAATTACTGCTTTAGTAGTACCAAGATGATGTAATAAAGCTGATTATTTTGGTGTTTCCTATGACTTTTTTTCTTTTAAATAAAAGCAAAAAATATCCTCCAAAATTACATGAATATGTTATTTTAATTACCAGTAATCATCCTGGAAAATATAGTAGTGCACAGGCTTTATAAAACCTTACATTTAGATTTATCATACCCCAGTGCTTCACATGGTTGGATCAATATTCTGTCAAAAAAGAGAAAAAGGTAGATATCTGTGCTGATTCCAAATCATGCACTAGGTGTGACGTTAGGTGCTTAACAAAAGACAAAAAAGAACGCTACCACACTGGGAATCCAGCCCACAGCTTTGATCCTTTAAATGCATGTTTAAAAAAATCCATATGCACTATAAGATGAACAGTAATATTATTTCTGCAGATTAGGAAAACGGAAGCACAGAGGCTGCAATATATGAGTAATACTGTGGCAGAACCAGCAATGAAACACAAAGACCTTGCTCTGTCAATTTACTATACAATTTATTCAGGGGTTTTTGGGTGGGTCCTTCAGGCTGATAAAGGCTGTGTCTGCATTAAGTGCACAACTGCACTGTTGTGCAAACCCCAAAGGCCCATGACACCCCTTTGCTTGCTTTTGGAGCCCTCCTAGAGCTCTGAAGGGAGCTAGCTACCTGCCTGTGGGTCTAATGGCAAATCCCAGCTGAGAAAAGGGGTCTAAGGAAGAGTTTCTTGCTGCTTCTCAGCTGCTTGCTTCCTGGATGAGGCCGGAGCCCATCTGTGCAAGCATCCTCCTTTATTTCAGTCCTGGCAACAGGCACCGGTCCCTGCTCAGGAGCGGTGCCATGAGATGTGCCTTCCAGGAACCGGGGAGGATGGTTACAAATGTGTCCCTGAGGGTGTGAGAGTCACCCTTTGGGCCCCAGCCACAGAAACAAGATTAGCACGAAAAAAAAGGCTGAAAATGGAGTGTCCATGCTGAAAACCTGGTTTAACAGCCATGAACTAGTCATATTTCAAATACTGGTGTCTGCATTCATAATGTGATCTGTGTTTTCTCTTTAATATAATTCTCTTCAAAGATGTTTCTCTTAAGAATTTTTTTTTCCCCTTACTGGGTTCGGAACTTAACGTTGCCTTAAAATAAGCATGGATTCTTCTGCTTTTTTTTTTTTTTTTGGTCAGAATGTGAACCCAGGGACATGAACTCTGGTGATAGGCTCCTCAAATGACGTTTCCAATGTGGCCTGTAGCAAGGGAGTAATGGAAATTTTACGAGGAAGCCCATAAACTTTTCAACTTTGGTCGAGCCTGTCATGGTGTGTATTTTATTCACGTCAGCTTGCTTCCCACCAATCTTAGCTTCTCATTCACCCTACAAGCCAACACTTGCTTAAAAATACCACCCTTAGAAAACAGCCTGATACCAAATGAGAGCTCTTTTCATTTTCCTCTTAGCTCGTTAACATGCTTTTCTTCTGAGAGCCACCAGCAGTAATAATTATCTCCTCTCCAAGACCATGTGAGTAAACAGCTCTGGGGTGTTATATATACACATGAGAGTTGGACTGGGGAAAACCAGAGGGGGACACCACTTAAGCACAAGACTGCTAGATTGTTTTGGTGAATCCAGGGCACTCTGTAGCTGCCTGACACCACCTAATATCAGGGGCGGTTTCACTTGTGTCATTGTCATACATGGCTGCATGGAAAATGGCTTCCTCGCTCTCCTGCTCACAGCTGCCTTTATGTATCGTCTTCATCACACCACATATGATGAGGGAGGGGCACAGGAAAGGCTGTCCTGATTTTCCCATTTTCCCTTAGCAAGGGGAGGTTCCTATTTTTGCTCAGCTGGGGAGAGTTGCCCCAGGCCTCCCTGGCTCTCCTGAAGTGGCACCTTCAGGATGCAGTGCTCAGCCCAAGGGCTCTCCTCACTAGGAAGGTGGTGGCAGCTCCCGCTTTCTGAGGCAGAGAAGGATATTTTGCAGCGCAAAGAACAAAGCAAATAAATGAGTATTCAGAGCCAAGACCAGACTCTTTTCCTGATGTTTTTATTTGCAAAGAACAGTGGTGTTTCACAGTCTTGGTGCTCTTTGTTCAGGGCTTTTCAGTGACTCCAGAGGAAATGGCTAGCAAGGAAAAACCAGCTTTATGCTGACAGCTGGGGCTGTGAAGCTCCGATCGGATCCCCTGTCGTTTCAACATCCTCCTGGAAGGGGCAGCTTGTCTCTATTTAAGGTTATACAAATATTAGGGATAAAATTCAGCATAGCTGATTCCAGTACGCACGTCCTCCTTCTCCAGTCCGATGTATACGCGCACACACACACACAAAAAAACAGGTATGGGGAGGGGGAAACAAATTGTCTTTTTTTCAGAACAAAAATCACTCCGGAGACAACTTCCTTTCCTCTAGCAGCTGCTGTTACAGAAGATGGGGATCCCCACCCTTGTAGAGAACAGACGGACACGCCACCGCCCCTGTCCCCC